>PITB01019426.1:0-32871 GCA_004024585.1 Paradoxurus hermaphroditus
GGGGCTTGAACTCAGGAATCGTGAGACCATGACCTGAGCCAAAGTGGGATGCTTAACCATCTGTGCCACCCAGGTGCCCTTGAGCTATTTTATTTGGGGATAAGAACTAGCAAGATAATAATTAAAAATCCTACAAATATTGATCTCACGAGAGACTTACATATGGTGTGTGAGTTCTTTATTAAATAAACAAGTGTCTCAAAATTGTCTTAAGACCACATAGCAAAGGGAGAAATATTTTTGAACTTTGCATATGAAGAGGAAGAGTCTTGGCATTTGAACATGATTGCTCCCTTACCTCATCCCTCCTGTCATCCCAGTTAAGTGTGATAGAAACTCAACAGAATAAAGACTCTTTCCTGTAACTCTCATTCCAAGGCTATAGTTTCATCCTGGGAGGAGCAGGCCTCCAATTACTCTAGTCCCTGCAACTATGTTGCAAGGAGCTGTATTCAGGGCAGGTCTTCTGTTCCCTGCAAGGAGCTCTTTCCCTTCACTGAGCCTCCATTCACGAGGTGGAAGCTGTATTCCAGGTGAACCAGCCCGAGAATACTGGGTCTTCACCTCTCAAACCACAGTTTGCTCATAAAGTGGAGGTTTCATTCCAAATGTGAGAAGACTAGAGGCTATTAAACTGCTCAACACTTGGCTTGTCGAATGGGGGTAATAATCCAAGAGGAACAGGCCTCTGTCTTCACTGCAGAAGGTCAACGATTCTAACGAGGTGGAGAAACAGTCCTTAACAAGAGAGACATAAACATTTTCCTTAGGGAAGTTCATCCGAAAAGATGTGTGGGAAACATTGGAGATTTGGGCTGGGAACAATGGAGGGAAGGTAACATATAAGATCAGGTAGAAGTTGAATAGAGAGAAGAGTAAAACAGACAGCTGGGAAGAGCCCTGCTGAGGGAGGAGAAAACCTCAGGTCTGATAACACTCAACCTCTGAAAGGAAACACAGCTTTAGTTGGATCAGAATGTAGAATAGTTTGAGGCACCTTGGGTGGCTTAGTCGGTGAAGTGTCCAACTTGGGCTCAGGTCACGATCCCACAGTTTGTGAGTTCGAGCATCGCACTGGGCTCTGCGCTGACAGCTCAGAGCCTGGAGCCTTCTTTGGATTCTGTCTCCCTCTCTTTCTTCCTCTCCTCCGCTCACACTCTGTTTCTCTCTCTTTCAAAAATAAACATTTAAAAAAAACTTAAAAAAAAAAAAAAGAAAAGAAGAATGTGGAACAGTTTATGTCCCAGAGTATGGTTGAAACAACAGTCATCACTAACTCTTGGTAAAGGATAACTCTTGGATGTTATTCAAATAGTGACAAATAATTCAACAACTTGATTGAGAGATTAAAAGAAAAAGAGAGGCCAGCTAAAATTTTAGTCATAGCTACGGAAACTATGTCAAGAAGACTGTGTGAAAGCCCAAGTGGACAACCTCTGAGGAGCAACATTGCAGGTTCCACACAGTAAGGGGGATAGATATCACTAAAATAGTTCAACCAAGTCACTGAAGAAGCAGGCAAAGAAATAATAAAGATAAAACGCCCGAGTTGGGAGGAGTGTGAATCATTATTTATAGCTGCTCCAATATATTATCTTAAATGTCCTGTTAGCAACAAAACGTTAAGACATGCATAGAAACAGGAAAGAATTACTTAAACATAGGGGGAAATGCGGGCAACAGAAACTGACACCAAGGAGGCCCATGTATTAGAAAATTGGAAAAAAAAATACATGTATGTATATATGTGTGTGTGTGTATATATATATATATGTGTGTGTGTGTGCGTGTGTATACATATATATGTGTATATATATATATATATTTGTGTGTGTCTGTGTGTATATATATATGTGTGTGTGTGTGTGTGTACACATATATATATTTGTGTATATATATATATATATATATATATATATATATATATATTTGTGTGTGTGTCTGTGTAAAGAAAAAGAGAGTCACAAAGACCATATGCTGTTTGTGGCAATTTATATGATGTACCAAAAGAGGAAGATATGTAATGATAAAAAACTAGATTCATGTTTGCCTAAATCTAAGGCAAAGATATGGAGACTGAAAGCTATTAGGTTATTTTCATGGTGACAAAAATGTTCTAAATTTAGATTTGTGATGATGATTAGACAAATCTCTGAATACACTAAAACACACACCATACTTTAGGTCAAGTGTCGTATGATTTTATTTCTCAGTAAGACTGATTATAAAGATATATAGTAATTTTGCACATAAAGTTATTTTTAATAATGGAGTAGAGCCATTGTGCAGATAATCCACTTAAATATTTATTTTAAATTTTCTGTATTTGGTATAATATTTTCTTTAATTTGTTTTTAATTATGACTTAAAACACTTTATGTCTCATCTTATAACTTTGTTATTGCGTGTGGTTCTCTTTAACAAAGGTAGTTGAGAAGCAGGAGTCAGTGTTCAGTAAAAGCAATCCCTAAAATACAAGCTGACACCTGATTTACTCATCCTCTGTCCAAGCAAGATTAGATCATCACAGACAGATGGTTGAGAAATACCTTGCATCCGCGTTGCAAGAATCAATCAAGTGTAGAACCGTAAATATGGCACATATGGAGACTGATTCTAGGACTTCTTTAGTTGATAAGTAGAAATATATTGTGGATGGAAACTCCCAAATCAGTATTTCTATTAGAAATGGTAGAAACTGCAGATGTGAATTGTTATAAAGAACTGAAAAATGCAATTATGTTAAAAATTAGATCCAAAAACAGAATATGAAGGGATTCTTGGTAAAAAGCAGTAAGATCTGGATCAGGTTATGAGTTTTGATATGCAGCCAACTCTAAAGTACTTGTGAACTTCCCATTTGTATTAACCCTCTAGTGCCAAAGTGGAAAGGAACATTAACATACTAAACATAAGGACATGATGGGAAACATTGCTAAGAATGTAAAATAATTAATTATATATGTAACATGCATGAAGAAAGAAGACTGACAAGTAAGGCTTGCACAAATAACATGGCCACTGTAATTCAAAAAAGTATCCTAAGCTTATCTAATTTATAATTTATATGTAATATTTTCTTTTGATAATGCCGTTAAAGCAGAACGAATCAATAAAAAGTGATCTATAAACTTCAGTCTTCATGTAAATATAATTGCATTTCAAAAATCTTTAAAGACAATTAAGAACAATTGTTTTCTACCTTTTAACATTAAATCTAGTAAATATTTTCCTCATGATTTAAAAGTGAATAATTATTTGAGGAACATGTCTTTATACACTTACTTTTACATGTTCTAGGAAACCACCATCAGAACTTTCAAGCAGATGTTCTAGAGGGAAAACCTGTTACTACCATTTTGGGAAAGTACGAATTTAGTAAGCTCATGTTCTCTTTTGACTCATTATAAGAAGAACATGGCAGCGGGTTGCAGTTCTGTAATTCTTCTGAGATTTTTTTGTCAAGAATATTAATGTAATGCTGTACTTTTATTTCCATTAAATCATGTAACTGACTTCCTACTGTAGCCTTACAGTAGCTACATTTCTGTATATCTGTTCATCTCATACTACAACCTGGACTTTTCCTATTCATTTGCATTATTAATCACTTTGAATGAAATCATGTAGCAATACACAAATGTGGTATATAGCACTGGCATATTCCTCTTAAAAAAAAATTCCTACTGAAGTTTCTCAGTTCTCTCTGCTAAATGGCTCAAAAACCACTCCTTTCAGTTGCGTAAGACTAATATGAAATGTCTACTAAAAAAGCTGCATTCAATTATAATTGTATAGACCTATATTGTTCTGCCTTCAAAGGGACATTCTAAAACTTAGTGATTTTTTTTACACTCCAATTGGAGTTCAAGTAGTCCCATGAGTATTAGTGATAAGAGACATTATTAGAGGCTGATGAGTTTTGCATACTTTAGTTCTATTTTGTTAGTTGCAAAAACTGATATAGTGAGCAAAGCGTAAAGCTAATTATTACTAAAGTCCAGCTTTTTCTCAGGAAAGAATTTGCTGTCTCTTTGGAATCTGTGTATTCCAGGATTAGCTAGTTCTGTACTATCTCCTTTATGCTTCAGGTTTTTTATTTTATATCTGATATAAATATGAAAGTGTGTTCATGTGTGGGAGAAAGAGATAAATAAGAGAGCAAAGGGAGGAAGAAACACAATTGAATATTCGCAGCATCTACCTTATACCTACTTAACTCAATTTTAGTGTATTCATTAGAGTTTGTTTCTGATTATTCACTTTAGCAGAAAGATATCTATTGCAGAGATATAACCTACAAATGTATATGTCAGGCAAATATCAAAAGTGTTCTTGCTCGTTCTGTTGAAGAGGTTTCTCAGAAGTTTTTCTTTTTTGAGACAAGTAGTGAAAGCATTAAGACACATTTATGCTATATAAAATTTCAACCCGTTAAAATTTAAAGAAACTATACCACTGATTAGTAAACACATGACTGTTGCAAGCAGGTTTTTGATAGCCACAGACTGTCATCTGCTAAAATTATACGGTTATCATAATTATTTTCCTTTTGAATTGAGTGTGTGTAAGCCTGAGAAGTGTATACCTAATTTTATTTTTGTACATTTTAAGTGACATCATAGAAATTTTGGTCACATGAATATTGAAATGATAATTGGGGTCTTTAAGAATTTTTCCCTTTAGGAAGTTAGTAATCTATTAAAAAAGGTTGATATAGTCCAAACTAACAAACTAATACTAATGATAATATTTATTACAAAATACTATGTTACTTAACTTTATTCACTTAAAAGTTACATATATTTCAAAGGTCAAAAAGTAGATTTTTGTAAATTATAACGTGAACTACTCAGAATCACAAGTATTTTTTAAAAAATCTTATAGTATTAATGCTTAGACTCTAGAGATTAAGGACTTGTCTGAACTAACAAAATTGATTTTTGAAAGTGCTGGTATTTGAACCCACCTCTAATTCATAATTCAATCTCTTACTATCTCTGTCAGCTTGTACCTCGTAGTGCTATTAATTATATAAAAAATAAATGTAATATATGAAGTAATTATACAAGAGAAATTGTCAGATCTCATATTAACTACTTTTCTTATGACTTCTTCCGTTATGATGTCTTATTATGCAGTTTAACCACATATTTTCACTGCACATTTATGCTTTCCACTCTTCAGAGTGTCATATATATTCCATTTATATCCATTTACTTCCAGCAGATTAAATGTGGCTCAGTCACAGTATGACTATAGATGACAACCTCTCTGCATATTTAAGAGAAACTTGAACAATGTAAATCAGTTATACTATTTTCCATGTTCAAGAATGAAATCTTGACATCCTCTGTAATAACCATGACAAAATTCTCCACCAGTACTTTAAGGCAGAAGGTCTGGCTCAAACTCATATTCTGCATATTTCTTTGCAATGCTGGCTGATATATCTTGGTTTCTGTGACAGTTTGAGTGCTAAAAAGATGGAGTTTTAAGCACCTTAAAATATCTCTCACCCACCCTTACTGTTTGCTCTAGCCATACTGAACTACTTTTAGTCATTTTAATACACATGCTGCAGATTCCTCTGTGACTATTCTTTCCATATTGTTAATTGCATGAATTTCCACATATTCCACTTCCAATTTTCTACCTGCATAAATTTTAAAACATAGCAGATGTTAACAGCTATAATATGTCTTCTTTAACTCATTGAAGTCCAAATTATGGTTTGTTCTTTGATGCCAAAATATTTGATGCGGTTATCTTTTTGTTATACCAACATTTTGTACATTTTTACCCCTATTAACTGACCAAATAAATTATGTAGTTTATTAATTTCATAAGTTAATCTGACTCAAATTGTAAAGATGTTTTAATGCTTTAATTGCTGTACAACTGTTGGTACTTTTGAACCTAGACCTCCAAGGGTTATGTCACTTCTCATTTGTAGAAACTAACAATATCAAAGGCAGTGTGTTAAATGAATTTTATTAAAGCCAACAAATTATTTTTATTTGATATTTCCTTCTTGCTTAAAAATCTTTTTTATTTTAAAATTACAAAAGAAGGAGCAATGTTCAGATGAAATCCATGATAGGTGAAGTTCATTACGATGAATGAAAGTTTATCATGGCCCCAAATGTCCTAAGATTTAAGGAGATACCTAAAGTTAATTTAACAAATACAGCATTGCCCTGATATACTGAAATAAGCAGGATAAAAAAAATTCAGTCCTTCTGAGAACAAAACTTGGATAGAGAATAGGAGATGAATACAGATATCATTATATATAATTTGTTTTTGTCCTGGTGACTCACATTATTTCAGGTATCGTGTATTGACTATGTACCTACTAGATACTAGCCATTAATAAAGACTAGGATTGTGGGAAAACAGGAGGAAACAAAAAAAAAAATGGTTCAGATCTTAAAGGAGTTACCAGTATTCCCAGAAGACAGAAATAAATATACTTACATAAATAATGGATTAAGGCTATCATTAAAACAAAATGTTGTAGGACACTTGACTCTTGATTTCAGCTCAGGTCATGATCTCACAGTCATGAGACTGAGTCCTGTGTCAGACTCCATGATTAAGGATTCTCTCTCCCTCTTTCTCTCTGCCCTTCTGTTCTCTCTTTATCCCTCTTTCTCACTCTCACAAAAACCATGTATCATTTAAATAAATTTTTAACATTATTTATGGAGATATTTTTAAAATTAAATAAAGTATATGTAGGGCCAATAATAATACACTTCATCTATACATCTGCCTATTCTGAATATTTTATGTAAATGGAATCATACTATGTGTATATGTATATGAGTGTGTGTATATATATATATATATATATATATACACATATATATATAATTATATATAAGGTTTGTGTCCTTTTTCTTTCATCAGCATAATGGTTTCAAGATCCATTCATGCCTCTCTAGTGAATTTTTCATTTCAATTCTTAAACTAGAACTACAACCTTCCTATTATGTCTTTTTTATAATATCTGCCTCTTATTGATATTCTCTATTGGATGAGATATTGTCATCATGCTTTATTCTAAGTACCGAATCCTAGTTTTCTTTAGTTCTTTGAACATATTTATAATAGCCACTTGCAAGTCTTTTTTGGCTAAATCTACCATTTAGACCCCTTCAAAGGTAGTTTCTATGGTTTCCCTTTCCAGTGGTTGTTTTGTGTGTTTAACTGTGCATGGGTCACATGTTCCTCTTCCTTTGTATCTTTCATTTTGTTTTTGTTATTGTAAACTGAACGTTTATATAATATGATGTAGTGCCTCAATACAGATCTCACCCCTTAACCTCATGGTGGTCGTTGTTTGCTTGGTGATTTGTTTAATGACTTGTCTGTTGACTTTGTGAAGTATATTTTTTCTTAATAATTTCCTTGCTCATGTTATCTTTTTCCTTGTTTTTATCTTTTAGCTAAGCTACCTAGAGATATTGCCCCTGGGGTGGGAATGGTGCAGAGGTATTAGCCATTTATTGGAGAAAGGTTGTGCTGCAGTCCCCTTTAGCCTGTTAGATTTTTACCCTTTTACTTTTGGGTGTGATTGTGGCTTGAAAGTTGAAAAACTTGTTCAGAGAGTTTTTATACTTTAGATTCACAGTCAACTGGAGCCTATTAGCTCAGAGACGACCTCTTCTGATTGCTCCTTAAAGGATGTTGCCTTGGGCATGTGGAGTCTTCTGGACTGCTGGGGATAAGGGATAAGTATTATTTTATTTAAAAGCTTGTCTCCTTTTGGAGTCACCCTGGGTTAGGGTAGCTAATTGTTCAGTAAGTGTTAACTTAAAGAGGTTGTGCTTAAGCCCCTTGTGCCACTGAGGTTTCTGCCTTGTGTTGATGGTTCTGCTTGTGGCTTGAGGAATGTTTTCAGTTCTTTCCCATGTTCTGTCGTGATTGTTCTGAGTGGGCAGCCTACCACACAGACACAGACTTCTCAAACCTAGAACTGATAAGGATTCCAGGATGGTTCTTCTGGGTCTCCCCGATTCTACTAAACTTTTTGCTGTTCTATGTTTTAACTTGTATTATAGACCAGACCTACTAGCCTCTTCATTGCCATACACCATGATCTCCATAACTTTTATAATACCCTGAGGCATAGAATACTCCATTCTCTTTTCCCAATAAAGTCAGTATCCTCAGGAAAAGCTGCAGAATCCTTTGGCTACTGCACCAATGCTGGAGACAGAAACCATGTTTCTCAGAGTGGACACTGGTTGGTGGGGTAGCCCCGGATCTTTTCATTTTGCTCCTTCCAGTATGGAAGCTCTACCTTACCAGTGATCGATGGGTCATGGGCAATCAAGGCCCCCTATTTTTGTCATCTGCCAGGAAGATCCCTGCCATATCTAAGGAAGAGCTTACCATCAGCAGGGATTGTGTAAAAGAAGGGTGATCTGTTTTCTCTGGGTGCCTGTCTGGAATAGAGCTTTGGTAGTAGCACCAGACTGGTTGCTATGATGAGAAACAAAGGCAGCCTGCCTCTCCAGGGGTGGAATCATAGCCCTTCTCTAGGAACTGGCAGGTATTCTCAGCTACACATGTCTGGAATAGAGCACCTAGAGCAGGACTTCTGTAATACAGAATTGGGTGGTAGTGGTCGTGGCAGGTGAAACAGGTTATGGCATATATGCCATAAATTCTTGCTGTCCCTATTAAGATTTAGTATCCTCTTAGGACAATTTCCAGAGACCTTAAATGATTGTTTTATTATAATTTTCACCAGTTTAATTGTTGTTTTGCTGGAGAGAAACTGCACTCAGCTACCTACTCCACCACCGCCGATTCCCAGCTGTTTTGTCTTTTGTTTTTGTTTTTATTATCAAAGACCATTATTCACTGATGTCCCCAGCTTCATTTTCCCTCTTGCTATTTTTGCTCCAGACACACTAAACTTCCTATTTTTATAAGCTTCTTATTTTCAGCTCCTTCTTTCTTGGTTTTCTACGTGTTCTTCCTCTGGCTGGAATATTTTTTTGTCCACTCTCTGTTCTTCATCTTATTAGCTTCTATTCATTCTTCAGATCTCTACTTAAAAAGCATTCTCTAGCCAGGACTCAAAAAATCACTGCCTTCATGGACTATGCTTCACATTGCTTTTTTTTTTTTTTTTTTTTTTTTTTTTAGGAGAGAGAGACTCTGTGGTATGTGACACATGCACACATGAGTGGGAGTTTGGGCAGAGGGAGGGAGGAAAGAGAGAGAGAATCTTAGGCTCCAAACCCAGCACAGAGTCCAACTGGGGGCCTCAATCTCACCACCGTGAGATCATGACATGAGCCGAAACCAAAAGTGAGACAACCAACTGAGCCACCCAGGCACCCCTAAATGATACATTTTTTAGTTCTTATAAAAATTCATGTAAACCAACACTTAAAAACATGACAGCATGAGAGCATAGTATATACTATATTCAAAAATCTTTACCAAGTATTATAGATCTGTCAAATAATATTGGATAAAATATTTCAGCATTATTGTACTATATAATAAATATTAATATAGTTGCACACACATGCACAAATACACACACACACACACACACACACCAATTTAAGTCCAGTCGTTTACAGGTATTTGTGTTAGAACTTAAGAAAAGAGAAGGATTAACAAACTGTATAAGTACCCATGTTTCTACAGACCTGATTATTTACTCGTATAGTTTATTTTATAGAGAAAGCAGAAATGAATACAGAGCATTTTCAAAAGCAATGTAAACACTAAAATATTATCTTTCAGCTTTGCCATGTATATTGGACTTACTGATTGCTTGAGTTTTCCATTTTACTCTCAGGAGAAACATTTCTATTCTTTAACTACTCATATTACCACTTGCATATTCTGGCTTCTTTTACAAATGTCTTTTATCTTTAAATCAAATGGCTAGCAGACTTTAAGAAATCATAAATATATTCCGCAATTAGAGTCCTTCGAAGGAGATATCCTCTTTTCATTTAGGAAAAAATAACTAATATTTTATTGTTAAATCGAATTACGAAGCAATACTCCAGAAGAAAAAGAAGCCTGTACATTTAATTTTCTCACAGCTTAAAAGCAAATTCATTCTTTGCCACTCATTCTTTTTGTATATTCGTTGTCAAAGCAGAAAAAAAAAAAAAGAGAAATCTATGATACTCATGTAATTCATTGTTTTTCAGCCTACATGAAAATTTTCTCTGGCAACATACGAAAATATCATTTAGTAAACAGGTAAGGAGTCGCCCTATGGTTGTCTCTTTAAATAGGACAAGGAGGGAATTTACATACGATAGTTTTAGAATTTAACTCAACTATTAGACGTCTTTCACATAAGCTTTTTTTGTTGTTTTCTTGGTTTTGTCATGTTTAGTTTTAAGGATCTCTCCCTTTTTAACTTCTGAATACTTAAAGTATTTGGCATATATACATATATATGGGTGTATGTGCGTTAAATAATATGTACATACACATATATGCAGCTTAAATGGGTTTTATAAAAATTTTACTCTATGAAATATATACTTTTTGTTTTCCTCAAACATTTCCAGTATAAGTGAAACATTATTTAGCGAGAGTAAGTTGCTGATCTGTATAATGAAAAATATGTATTTTTCAGAAACAGTGATGGTTTGGATACATATCACTACTGAAAAACTTTAAAATTCCTCTTCTATAAATGATGAATAGTCAAATTACAGTCCCTGCTCTCTAAATAAGATATGACTCAAAGGAACATAATTGTGTGTCAGTATTTTATCTCTGGGATATGTGAAAAGGTCCTCCACATGTGAGGTAGCTTAATTGTTCCAGTTAACCGACACATGAAAATAAATTTTTCATTGTTGATAATTACATTTAACCAAAATAGTGTATTTTGTTATCTCCAAATGTTTTTAAGATATGAGGATTAGTAACTAATATTAAATTTAAAAAGAGGTATTAAAACTTATGATACTTTATTGAAATAACTTTTGGGGAGAAACCATGACTAATTGTATTAATACATTTCTTTTATTATATGGTTGCTAAATCCATGTAGATGACTCAATGTTCTGTTATTCACCAATTATTTGTATTTTTTTTCTATTTTGGAATTAAAATCTGTCTAGTTATGGAAAAAATACAAGAACACAATGTAATTAATCTAGGAGAAAATTACATGAGAGTAAAGCAAAGGCAAGAACTGTGACTCATTCTGTTTAAGAACTTGATCACTTAATTTATCTTTAGATTGCTTCTATTGTGTTATGAGAAGACCAGATGTTTAAACTGCAAGTAGCCTGTGATGCATTCTACCCTTTATTACTCAAGTGGCTATTGTACAAATATTCTCTTTTCATAGTTCATTGACCCCTATACTCCCTACCAATCCGTCAACTTTCCCTTTATTCTCATTTCTCCTTATGCCTTGGATTACATGATTGATAATTTTAAGAAGAGTCCTCTAAGACTCCTTGACAATTTATGTATGTGTCACAGATCTCTGTCAAAATTTTACTGTCTACTTTTTCTATACCTTAAGTTGGGCGGTACATAAAACTGTATTATTTCAGAATAAAATACAATTACCTTGCAATAAATCCATGAGTCCTAATCTAAAATGGATCCAACATCCTACCCAGCTATCACATTAGCTTTTTTAATTTTAATTTTAATTTTTGAATTTTAAGAAAATTTCATGAATTTTAATTCATGTCACTGTCTGTAATATACTTGTCTATATGTGTGTGTGTGTGTGTGTGTGTGTGTGTGTGTGTGTGTGTGTATTTTTTTTTCCCCTTTCACTTTTCTTCACTCTTTAAATTCTGCTGCTTACTACTCAGGTCCAATCTTAAAAAGAAAAGAAAATCATTATCCATCAATTTCCTCCTCTTTGCAGCCAAACCACACAATGCCTACACCTACACACACCTGTTCTCTTTCCTTCTGTTAGAAGGACTTTTTTTATCATCTGTCTAATCTTCTCAAAAGGTGACATCTTGTTGCTCTTCCCCTGTAACTATTTTTTAATTAATAATACATTTTCTATTTTATATAATTGACTTTTTATCAACATATTTGTCCTTTCTAACAGCTTTTAATCTTCACCATTATATAGCAAGAGCAAAAAAAAAGTATAGGGAGATACTATATACAGATTATCTCCCTATAAACCTTTTCTTTCTCACAGAAAAGTATATTTAAATGTCTAAATCTTTGTCTTCTTTCCTTGCCTACCTCTTGCTTGCTAAACCACTTAAATAAGATTTCCTCCACCATCACTGCACTCAAATAGTCTGTATCTTGCCAGATAAAAGGGATATTTATCAATATTCCTCTTAGAAGACATTTCAGTAGTACCTTATAAAGCACCTTTTTCATTATACTATGTTAAATAAGCCAGATATGCAGAAGTTCTGTAGATTTAACATACAGATGGTGATTGTAGTCAGCAATACTCTATTGATTTCTGTACTTCAAAGTTGCTAAGGCAGTAGGTAGGTCTTATGTGTCTTTACTACAAAATAAAAGGACAAGAAAATAAAATGGTAAGTAAATGATACATTGGATATGTTAACTAACTTGATCGTGATGATCATTTTATAGTGTATACATATATCAAAACATCAAGTTGTATACCTAAAATATATGCAATTTTTATTTGTCAAATATAAGTCAGTGAAGCTGAAAAACAAACAAAAAACTCTCTTTTTTTTTCTTGAAATATGCTTTTTTTCTTCTTGAAAAACATGCTTTCCTTCAGTTCTCTTCCTTTGGTTCAGTTTTTGTTGAATTGTTTGTTTTTGTTTGTGAGTTGTGAGAATTTTTTAAAATATATTCTAAATAATATATATAATATATTCTAAATAATCAAGTGTATGATTTACTATTTTTCCCCATTCTGTGATTTGCCTTTTCACTCTCTTCTTAGTGTCCTTTCCTACATTCATTTATGGTGGTTTAGAGTCCACTCCTGTTCTCTTAGATCCCAAATTGATTTTGAAACCTTGTGGCCATTTCTTATTCTTCTTTACAGTAGTATCTAACATTTTGTTGGATGATTACTGTGTGCTGACATTTGTGTAAGATGACTGAATTAACTATTTATTCCTATAACAAGTATCTGAGGAGAGTACTAAATTACTCTCATTTTAAAGGGGAGGCAAATAGGAACATAATTATTTGTCCAAGATGGGACAGCTAATTAATAGCAAAACCAGGGTTTGAACACAGAAATGAGGATTTCTGAATCTACACTTGGTGTGTATGCATTATGGTAAAATAGACATAACATTAAACCATTTAAAAAATTAAAGCATATAGTTCTTTGCATTTAGTAAAATTATAATGTTATGCAACCATCACCACTGTCTAGATCCAGACGATGTCATTACCCTCATGAAATTAGTCATTAAACCACTTTCTCTCTATAGATTTACCTATTCTAAACATGGCATATATTCTAGAACATTTTGTACAAAGAGTGGCCTTTTGTGTCTGGCTTCTATCACTTAACATAAAGTTGTCAAGATTCATCCATGCTATAGCACATCGTTACTTCATTTATTTTATGGCTGAGTAATATTCCATTGTTTGGTATACCACCAATGTTATCGATTTTGTTTATACCTTATCAGTTGATGAACATATGGACGACCCTATCTCTATCTTTTGGCTACTCTGGAAAGTTTTGCTGAAATTTGTGTAGAAGATTATTTGTTTTGTTTGTTTGTTTGTTTTGAACACCTAGTATCAACTCTTATGGATGTATACACAGGAGTGGAATTTCTGAGTTGTATTATATTTCTTAGCACTATATATCTATCTTTGTTATATCCTCACAGTTATATTTTTATTTTATTTTTTATTTAACTCATATTAATTGATGCCAAATATTATGTTTATTTATGTTCACAATTTTACCCCTAAAATTAGCAGAGTGCCTTGTTTATTATGAAGTATGTGATAAAAATGTGCTGAGTAAGTGAAGAATTAATGTTTTACCACTAGTTCTATTCTTGGATTTGTGTATACTTTTAAAATAAATGCATTGTCATTCCATAATGCACTGGGAATCTCATAGAAGATTTTTGAATATCTATTAAAAGTCAAACTTCTTAGTTTGAAAAAAAATCATTTTTCTAAACTTAGTTGAAGAAAGTAAAGTCATTAATTTTCTTTCAGCTCTTAATACTCCAGGACTCTGCCAAGCAGACCTGAAAATCCTCTATTCCATTCTGCTCATAAATATAGCTTAAGCTATGGAATATTCTTCATGGCTTCACCAATCAATAATCTTTATCTGTTTTTTTTTCCTATATTGAGAATTGATGTCCCATTTTTTTTAATAAAAGTAAGGGATTGTTTTCTCAAAATTTCCTGTGAATACTTAGGGAAGACCCCTGGAATCTACTCTGTTGCCATGATCTGAAAGCCTTCTGCAGAGTGGCAAATATGCATACAGGGAGGCAGTCCACAGTTCTATCAGTACCACCATTCCATGGACAACGTTGTCTCCCTATCAAAATACTGTTAAAAGTTTCAAAATATTTTTTCACTTTACTTGCATTACATGCATAGGTATGTCTATCTTGTTTTAAACAACTTGCTTCTTGGGCTCCTGGGTGGCTCAGTCGATTAAGTGTCCGACTTCTGCTCAGGTCATGATCTTGCAGTCCATGAGTTCAAGCCCCCTATTAGACTCTGTGCTTATAGCTCAGAGCCTGGAGTCTGCTTTGGATTCTGTCTCTCTCTCTCTCTCTTTGCCCCTTCCCTACTCACACTGTCTCTCTGTTTCTCTCTGTCTCTTTATCTCAAAAATAAACATTAAAAGAAAAAAAAAATAAAGGAGTTTGCATCTAACTATAAAATAACATGACTCACTATAAATAATTTTTGTATTTATACAAAAGTAAGACCAGTTTTGAAAAGAAGAGAGATACTGGACAATCCTACCACTCAGAAATCACTAGCATTGATGTTATATATTAAAACTATTTCAAATATACATATAAGCTCATTTTTACCTTTGAAAATTAGTAACAGCCCAAATATTTAATTATATATGTTTTTCACATATAATTATGGGAATTTTTTCTAACGTAATGGAATTTTCTTCCAAATAATAGTTTTAAATCATTCACGGTTTTCATGGTTATAATTCGTTTAAGGTATATAATAAGATTGGATTTTTATATAAATAAATGTATTTTTGGATTTAATAAATGAATAAATAAATAAGTGCTTATTTATTTAATTTGAGGAAGAGAGAGCGCATTGGAGGAGGGTCAGAGAGAGATAGTCCCAAGCAAGCTCTGTAAGCACTGTCAGCACAGAGCCCAATGCAGGGCTCAGTTTCAGGAACTGTGAGATCATGACCTGACCAGAGATCAAGAGTCAATTGATTAACCAATTGAGCCACCAAGGTGCCCCTATGATTTGATTTTTTAAATCTCCTTATTGTAGATTACTAAGATAATTCTCATCTTGTATAAATATTTCAGACCACATCTTCTTACTTCCTAAGAGTGTTTTCTAGAACAGCACTGGCCGACAGAGCTTTCTGCAGTGATCAAGTGCTCTGTATCTGCACTGTGCAATGCAGTATCTGCTAGCCATATGTAACTATTGATGACTTGAAATGTGGCTATCCAACTTGAGGGAGTTTTTAACTGAATTAAAACTTAATTTAAATAGCCGTCATATCAGACCACCATATAATAAAGTTCATAGAATATAAAATAGTAAACCATAGAGTTTTAATATTTCTTTAACTGTGATTAAAATTTTGGATTGGGTTATAGGAATCTTAGATACCATCTATTTTCTTCTTTAAAAAACTGTTACTCAATTATTCCTCCTTTTGAATACTTATTTCTTCCTGGAAAACACCTGTTTTTCTTATCTTGGATTACCATATTCTTTCCACCACCCTGTTATCATCTTTGTCACATTTAACCTGAATTCCTGTACATTATTAAAATTATCCACATACCTGATACAGTTTCCATCCATTTTAATAGCATCATAATGTAACTTTATATCCCAACTTTCTCTCATTATATCTTTATGTTTTATCCCACATATTTGGTGATTTTTTAAATTCTTCATCTGATACAGATAGCTTTGTATCTGTGGGTCTTCCATGAGTAGGTTATCTTTGCTTTGTTTTGTAATAAACACAATGGTGTTTTTTCATAAACATAATAGTGTTTGGCTTTCTACTCACTTGTAATTAGGTATCAGGATCCATTAGGCCCTAAACTTAGCCAAAAGTCTACATAAGCACATGACATTTTAACCTACTCTGAATCTCCAGTGAGTGATAATTGAACCTATTCTCATACAGACTAGAAGATAAACTAATATTCAGTGTTCTCAGTATAGTTTGCTGGCAAGCCAAAACCTAGTGTAGTTTTGCTATAATGAGTACAATCTATCTCCTCTAGAGTCTGGTTTCATGCTTTGGAATACACATAAAAAAAAAAAAAAATCACAGCCCTGAGTTTAAATTGCTTTTGGAGCTATTCTTATCTCTACTTTTCCTATAGAAAAGTAATGTCCGTCTATGTTTACCAGGACACAATTTTAACAGCAAGCCAGACTCTGCCTTCCTGTCTCTCTGATTCCTGGTAATCTCCCTACCTAAATGGATATGGTTAAATACAAGAATATTTTGGTGAAAATAAGAGTTATAAAGTCAGTGCCTTGGTTGCCTATAAATGTCTTGTCATTGTTGGTGGGACAAATTAGGACATAAAAAGTATTTGTTTTTATTTGTGGAAAACCTGGAAAAAATTTTCTCCTGGATTATGTGAATAATTTATTTTCCAGTATTTTGCCTGTTATGTCTCAGACACAACCAGCTTCCTTTACTCTGTGACAGTAGTTTGGGGCTCTGTAAACCGCATTTTTCAGATTCTTTTACCAATTGACTTCCTGTTAGAATCTGAAGATAGGGGTCCTCACAGGTACCACAAGTAGCTATACTAGTCTTCTCCTAGGAGATCTGATTACTCTGTGAGACCTTTCTGTGCTTTAAGGATCTGGTAACCCCACCTCTTCCTTTAGTTCCCCTGCCCTTAGGAGGAGTAGATATACTTGACGTTATTATTTTTGCTTACCTCATAGTTCCATTTTTGTTTTTGATCCCTCTGATCAGTGCAAACAGTTCCCCATTTTAAATGCACTTAGAATTACCTACTGTAGTTTCTATTTTTCTAACTGTACACAGACTGGTATAGTTACCTCTCAGTTTTCAGGGATCCTGTGTGCTTTGTCATTTGTGTGTGTGTGTGTGTGTGTGTGTGTGTGTGCGCGCGCGCGCATGTGTGTGTGTGAGCACATGTATATGTTTGCCTTTATAGGTAAATTAGAGTATTGGAAGAGACAATATCATTGGACTTATTAGGCAGGTCCTGCTGTAATTCAGAATATTAAAATATTTATTTTAAAAACTTATACCTAAAACTTTCCCCTGATATATTCAAAATCTTGTTGAAATATATTAGAAAATTACCTTACAAAATCTATACTCTTCATGCTACAAGTGACTTTCCATTTTTGCAACTGTCAGAGATACATTTAAATTTTTATCCACTATTACCTTCTTATTCATGTTTCCTTTTATGTATTTTCTTCTATCACACACCGTTACTTACTTTCTCTTTGCCATACACTTACAAAGCCGCCTTGTCTCTCCAAAGTTGTCACATTTGAGATCATGCCAATTGATTTCATAATGTGAGACTATTCTCCAGTGTGCTTAGTAACTGCAACCTCTCTTTATTTTATAATATTTGAAAATTATCCTCTAGATTTTAAATGAAATTATTAAATGGGATCATTAACCAGAATCAATTATTCCAGATACTGTGTCTACATCCATAAGTGGGGAGACCATTTAACCACAACGCAGCCTTTCCCCTGCACTCTCATTATTTAAAACCCCTAAAGGAGAAGAGACAGATAGGATTCCACCAGGAACGTTCCCATGTAATCACTCCAAACAAACGCTCTGTTCCACAAGGATCCAGGCTGAAACATGACGCCTGTGAAACTATCATGAGACACAGCAGGAGATGAAGCATGCAAATGTGATTTGTCAATTCTAAAGCACTTATAAAATTTAAGAATCAATCTGGTGCCTGTATTCATGTTCTCATGTTTTGGACATTTAATTTTCGATAGCACATCTTACTATGTTTGCCTTTTCAGCTGCCATTACTTTCTTTCTTGCCACCCTCCATTATTTAGTGTTTCCTCTCCCCTTGAATCCCAATCCAAGTCCAAACCACAGTCCACATACTTTGAGCTCTTTCCAGTCTCTTGTTCCTTCTCTCCTACTATTGTTCTTTGCTGCTCGTGCTTGAAAACAACAGAGTTTTATTTCTGTTTTTGATTTTTGTTTTTTTGTTTGTTTGATTTTTGCTTTTCCTTCAGTTAAACAATCTACGTCCTGCCTGAAGAGTTTTGAATGTGTTGTTCTCTGTCCAGTCACACTTCCCCCCCACGTCTTCTCATGACTACTTCCTTCAACTTTATTCAGGTCTGCACTCAAATGTTACCTCCCCACACAGGTGATCCTTGACCACATTATTTTTGATGCTCTTTCCAGTCACCCCCAAATGCATAGTTGGTTTTCTTTTACTTCCTTGTACTTATCTCTGCCTGAAAGCATATGTTAGTTTTTTTTATTGTTGTTGTTGTTCTTTGTTATTTTGTTGTTGTTTTGTCTGCTTTTGTTTTTGTTTTGATTCTGTGTCATTCCTATAAGCATACACACTTCATCAGGCAGGTAGAAACTTTTTTGCATGATTACTATTGTAATCTTAGTGTCAGTTAATAGTGCCGGACATACCTCGGAAGTTAAGTAAATACACATTTTTAGATGAATGCATACAACATTTAATTGGGCCAGGATTTCAAACTGATAGATCGGGGATATAAAACTAAATGAGGCTTTTCCTATTCTCTGTATACTTCTCTTCTGCATTGGAAAAGCAGTAGTCATTGGTGGTGGTGATGGGGGTGGCACAGATTAGGAGGGGGAAGGATGGTGTGAATAAAACCTGAATGATAGAGCAAGTATAATTGTCTTTTCATTTTCACATACTCTGGTTTTTAAAATATAGTGAAAATCTTGGGATATTTTTGAAATTTATGGTTAGTTCAGTTTACTAAGAATCAAGTAATAAATAGAACTAAGGGAATTAAAAAAGATTGCTTTGCTGTTTATGAAACCCTTCATACTATCTGATTTATGAAAATATCAACATTATTCCCATTTTACAGATTAAAAAGCAATCTATGTTACAGAAAGTGCCCAAGGAAATAAAGGCTAAGGCTTATTTCAGGAGCTCTAATTCCCTATAGTTAGGCATTCATGTTTTACTTTCAATTTCTACTTTTCAGGGATATTATAAATAATTTTTCTGTCACTACACAAGAGTATAAAAATCCACAACTATAGAATCTTTTTTCGTTTGTTTGTCTGTCATTGCCAAATGATTGCTAAGTTTCAGCGGCCCCAGGATCAGCATGAATCAGTTATTGAAAAATCATAAATCTAACCAGAACTATCATTTTATTTCACTCACTTACCTTATTTCAACACACAAACACAATAATTTGATGCCTTTAAATTTAAATGCTTTATAAGACAGTCTTTCCTGTAGCCCAGAGCAACCTCTGTTTTAAGAAAACTATAGATCTTTATTTTTACTTCTAATAGTAATAGATCACCTCTGCCAATGATCTGATTCCTACCAAATGGAGAATTTCTTCTAAGATTAGGTAATTTATTCAATATTATAATTAACAATACATGATTGATAAATACATGAAAAGGACTGAATTACCTTACCCTGAATGCTTCCCAACGTAAATCATCACTATATTATAATATTTAGCTTATATGTAAGAATCCCTAGAGAAGATTAAAAAGTGTCATTTGTACATAAAAAATTATGAAAAACAGCCTTTGGGATATATATTTATTCTCAATTTCAGAAAAAAAATAAATTATAAAAGTTTTATTATGTTTTGAGTATCGTTTTTCCCCTTTAGGCATTTTAATTGATTTTAATTGAGTTTTCTCTTAAATGCAAATAAGAATAGAAAATAAGAAGATAAATTTTTGTCAAGATTTTGAGAAAGACACATGGAACTATAGCGATAGAAAGAACAGAGGAATAGCTAGAAATTCTCAGATAAAAGATGTTCAAAATGAGAAAAAAAAACTAATAAATACACATTTACACATACTAACTTTAGTTTGTAGTCAGTTCTATGCCTAACCCATGCTTTTCTTAAAACCCTCTTGCCCCTTAGCTAGTCTATTTTCTTTTTTCCGTGATGTCTCTGAGGAATCCTTCTCTTTGATTTCCTCTGGCTTCCTTTGCCTATCCTGTAAAAGTCTAGGCTCCTCAGAGTTTTATGTTTGAGTTCCTTCTCAATTTGCTATATCCTCATGACCTTTTGAGTCCACCAATTTCCACTTTCTTGAATTCACTAATGACTCCGAGTTCTTCGATGTCAGCTTTGATATCTCTCTTGTACTTCTGTCTGCTTACTGTTCATCTACATTGGATTTCCAAATACTAAACTCTTCTGTAGTACCACTCATGAGACTGCCTTTCCTTTCTTGGTTAAAAGATATCACTATTCACTCAGTCACGTATGTTAAGAGTCTCAACATCATCTCTGGCACTTAATTCTCTAACTTCATTCTCTTAGTGGTAGGATGTGATAATTGTAGCACTATGAACTTTCTCACAACTCTCTTTCATTCTTTTCAGTCTCACTGTCTTAGTCTGTTCATGCTGCCATAACCAAATAGGATAGACTGTGGCTTTTAATAACAGGAATTTATTTTTCATAGTTCTGAGAGCCGGAATTTCTAAGACAAAGGTGCTGGCAGATTTGGTATCTAATAAAAATAAATAATAAATAATAATAAATGATAAAATAAAAATAAAAAACAGAGTTCACAGCCACCACCTTCTTGCTATGTTCTCACTTGGTGGAAGGGGGTAGGGACCTTTCTGAGGTCTCTTTTATAATGTAACTAATCCCTCCTGTGAGCACTCTGCCCTCTGACCTAATCGCCCCCTGATACCATTATCTTGGGTATTAGGATTTCCACATATGAATTTTGGGGGAACACAGACATTCAACACATAGCACATATTATTACTGTATTGAGGCGTCTCATTTACCTCTCTTGAGATCTTGTCATTTTCTCTACTGCATTGTAAATGAAGTAACAAAGTTTTCTAAAACCCAAATATGATCATGTTACCCTCCTATCATTTGTATTAGCCACTATCCAAATATGTGTATGGAATCCCAGCATCATTCACAATCTAGCCTACCTAAATATTCCAATCTTATCTTTAGTCACTCTCTTCCAGGTATCCAATTTCAAATAGTCTTATTTCAATTAATGACTAGTTACAAGACAAAAATCAAGTTGTTTTCATCTCTGTTTGCTCTTGCTCATACTTTGTTCCTGCCACTCACCTTACTGTTTCCCATTTCTCTTTTTCTATCTTCTTAGAAATTGCTATTGTCACTTCTAGATATATATCAGATGCTTCATCTGTCATTGTCCGAACAGAATGAGTGTTCTCATATCTGTGTTTTTATTTAGATAATACATAAATAATATTTGCTATGATAGATACTCTTTGGCATTTAGTGACTTCCATCACAAATCCAGTCTGCTTTAAAGGCTAAGACTTTGTTCAGTCTTTAATACATTGAGTACATTTCTACTTTGGGATAAATATGAGTTAAATATTCAAAGCTTCAAAAAATATGTCCTTCACAACTGAGAGAGTAAACTTTGCTTTCTTCTTAGAGAAGAATTGCGTAGAGCTTCTGACAGAGAGAAGTTACTGGAAAGTGACCACTTTGGATCAGGCCAGAGATTTGAAGTTCTAGCTAAGTATTTGAATATTAAAGTAGAACCTACTCTGGTCCAACAAGTCACATTGATACCTAAACCATTAAATCAGTAATCAAACTTTTAGTCTCCAGGTCTGGTCTCAGAATAAAATGTCACTACTTAAATATTTTAGATCATATTCTAAAAGTAGGAAAGTTGGTAGAAACTAGAAATTATGATGAAAACAGTATAGGATTTTTTTTAATGGCAATAAAATGAAAAGTATTTCACTGAAGCGGACCTCAGATGTTCCTTTAGCTTAAGTCAGATTAAGAGCACTGCATTCTTGAATACTTGATAGAAATATTTGGATGTCTAGGTTATATTTGGAATTTACCATAAACACAGGAAAAATAATGCTTCCTTAATACTTTCCCCACAATTACTAAAGCTGTGTGTCTTCCACATCTTAATTAATATGTTTTTCTGTCCACACATACCTAGGAAGCATCCTTGATGCCTCTAACTTCATCAGCCCCCAAATCCCCAATTATAGCTATAAGTCAGTCTAGTTGTCTCTACTGCCTCATGCATGTTTCTTTTTCTTCACAGCTAACATATAATCTAAACCATCAGATGCTCCTCTTAGATTAATGAAATAGCTTTCTTTTAAAAAGATAATGCTTATTTATTTTTGAGAGAGAGGGAGGGACAGGGTGTGAGCTGGGAAAGGGCAGAGAGAGAGATAGAGAGAGAGGCACAGAATCCAAAGCAGACCCCAGGCTCTGCACTGTCAGCACGGAGCCCAATGCAGGGCTCAAACACACAAACCATGAGATCCTGACCTGAGCCAAAGTCAGATATATAACCAACTGAGCCACCCAGGTGCCCCTGAAATAACTTTCTAAAATGGTATTCTTGGGGTGCCTGCATGGATTAGTCAGTTAAGCATCCAACTCGGTTTTGGCTCAGGTCATGGTCTTGTGTTTCCTGGGTTCAAGACTTGCATTGGGCTCTGTGCTGACAATTCAGAGCCTGGTTGGCATTCTCTCTCGGTCCCTCTCTCTCTGCTCCTTCCCCACTTGCTCTGTCTCTCTCAGAATGAATAAATAAACTCATTTTTTTTAAATGCTATTTTTACCTTCATTCTTGCCAGTACTTTCTACCAAATAGAATTCCCAAACACTAGTCCATCTTCTAACCATATAAGTCAGATTATGTTACTTCCTTAGCATAAAAGTCACTAGTGGCTTCACATCGTCCTTAGAGTTAAATCTAAACTCTTCACTATAGCCTATAACATCTAACAGCATCTTGCCTCTGCTGTTCCAATTCACTTAATATCAGCTTCTCTCTGCTTACCTTTACTTTAAAAGCACTGACCTTCTGTCTGTTCTTACATAAGTGCATTCCACAAGCCGTTCCTCTCTCCCGACTCCTTTTCCTTATGCTCTGTCCATGACTGTCTTGTTCTGGTCATTCTAGTCTCAGAATTAAATGCAATTGTGTATTGTGTCTTTGATTTTGCACACAAAAATAGTACCCTCTACCTTCACTCTTATTATGACGATCTGTTTTATTTTCATCTGGTAATTATCACTACTTAATATCCTTTTTATGTATTTATTTTAAGATTTTGTTTGTTTTGCGAGAGGGTGACTAAGCAGGAATAGTAGAAGGAGAGAGAGAGAGAGGGAAAGTGAGAGAGAGAGAGAGAGAGAGAGAGAGAGAGAGGGAGAGAATCTTAAGCAAGCTCCATGCCCAGTCCTGGAGCCCGATGCAAGGCTCGATTTCATGATTATGAGATCATAACCTGAGCCAAAAATCAAGAGTTAAACACTTGGGGCGCCTGGGTGGCTCAATCGGTTGGGTGACCGACTTCAGCTCAGGTCATGATCTTATGGTCTGTGAGTTCGAGCCCTGCATGGGGCTCTGTGCTGATGGCTCAGAGCCTGGAACCTGCTTTGGATTCTATCTGCCTCTCTCTCTGCCCTACCCCTGTTCACTCTCTGTCTCTCGAAAATGAATAAACATTAAAAAAAATAAATAAATAAAAAAGATCGAACACTTAACCAATTGAAACGCCCAGGTGTCCCTATTTTCACTTTCTTATTTTATGTCCTCTCACTAGGATGTAAACCTCCTGAAAGGAGGATCTTTGTCTATTAAATTTAATACTGCATTCAGTTTCCCATGCACTTCAAAAAGTGCCCACAACTGCATTTGCTATCATTACTCTCCACAAACCTATCTGGGCGATCCTTTGAAACCTCCATTTAAAATGCAATTTGTGTGCAATTAAATTCAGAATTCGATAAAAACAAGTTCTACAGAGCATGATATATCCTTTCCTGCCCTCACCCCGTCATAGCCACCTAGTCGACTCCAGTTTGGTGAAACTCCTGGATTCTGTGTTACTGTTCCTGCATCCCAGCATGCACAGTAGTAGCTCTCTAACACACTTGCATTGACAACTCCCTTATTCCCTTTATTTGGGTGCTAATTTCAGAAAAACCTTAACAGAGAGGTTGTGATGAATCTGTTTGAAAAATACTAATACCACCATCACCAAAAAGTCCTTCATTCATTATCCCTATGCCACTTTCCTTTTCTTTATAGTAGTGCTCAGCGCATTAGATGTATTTCGTGTTTGTTTTCTCTCTTTACACAATAGAATTTAAGGAACATAAGGGCAGGGAATTTCTTTGTTTACTCTTCTATCCCCAGCACCTCGCATAATATTTAGTACAAGGTAGATGTTTGGGAATGTTGATTGAATGAATGAAGATAATGAGCTTAATGAATGCTTATTGAAAAAAGAAATGAATTAAATGGGATAGATAGATAGATGATAGGTAGATAGTTTTCATAAATTTAAATTTTCATTTTCTTAATTTGAGTCTGCAAATAATAGATGGTGACTGAAAGAATAAATGAGAAAGAGGAAATAGTAAAGCTTATTTGTGCTTGAGTCCATGCAAAGCGTAACATGTTTCTTAAGTGTGATGCATCTTCTTTATACGTGAAGTTCAGTCAGTCGTGATTCAGATAATTTGACTTGTTTAAAAAACAACTCAAGGTCCGATGGCACTCTTTTGGGAAATAACAGCATTGTAAGTGAACAAAATTATAACAAACTGACAAAGAAAAATAACAAAAGTATGTTAGTGGAATAACGTTTAATTTTATTGACTTGTATATAGTCTGTTCACAAAATTGTGGATCCAATTATCTTCCCTGAAATAGATTGTATCAAAGCTTGTGATATCCACTGTAGGCTGAATTGATGTCCTTTCCACTGCATGCTAAGTGGGTGATTGGCTAGTAGGTGTTCCTTGGAGCTACTTTCTGAAATTGGCAATTATTATTCTAAAAGTCTGTTTGGAGATATTCACATGGCAGGATTTATTGTTTTATAATCATTTTAGATATAGAGGCATAATTTTGTTCTGTATAAAATGGTATTTTCCCACAAATATTAAAAAATGATCTCTGTGCCTGCACGGGCATGAATAATAGACAGAGGCTTTTACATAGTTCTTTTGTAATACACGGATGTGATGTTCTCACACTGTACTCACAAGTAAAATGAAAAACTGCTTGGCTGCTCAGCCAAGTGCTAGGGAAGATAGCGATATACATGCTCAACTTTCTTCAATGTATCTTGTAATGATGGCATTGTAATGATTTAAACCCCAAAATTGCACCATCTAATTTCAATTTAACACTTTCAGCAGACACAGCTACAGCGCCATCAATGAGATTGCTCAAAGGAAAAATAAAACATGAAATAGGCCAGCGAATAGTACAATCATATTACTAGTTTTTAATTTGAAAAAAAATCCCCAAATTAACACGAAATTTTCACATGTGCCTGTAAAATAAAACCATTAAACATGAATAGACACTTTTCCAAAGAAGACATCCAGATGGCTAACAGACACATAAAAAAGATGCTCAAAATTACTCATCATCAGGGAAACACAAATCAAAAACACAATGAGATACAACCTCCCACCTGTCAGAATGGCTAAAATTAACTCAGGAAAACAACAGATGTTGGCAAGGATGCAGAGAAAGGGGAGCCCTTTTGCACTGTTGGTGGGAATGAAGACTGGTGCACCCACTCTGGAGTTCCATTAGCAATCCAAGTCTGAAAGAAGTATTTGGCAAGCTTGAGATTCTTATTGATTTTTTTTTTAGATGTACAAACTCCCCAAGCCACTTTCAAGGCATTGGACAGAGGTCACTCCTGTTCCTTAATTCTATAGATCTTTTTTTTTTTTTTTTTTTTTTCTTCCAGGCATCAACAAAATCTTCCCTATTCATTCACTGTTCTTGGAACAGTCCTCCTCCTCACCCTATAGTACACAGGAACATTAGTGGACAAAAGCTTTATCGGAAGATGAGAAACTTGTTTAAATAAAGATAATTTCTACTCTAGGTCCTGCCACACTTCACCGTTTTGCAGATAAGCACTGAGCCTGCTTTTAGCATATATTAAGGAATAGGAATGGAGAATAGGGAAAAAAACATGAATTAATATTAAAATTATGATCTGATTGATTTCATAAATGTAAGTAAAATATAATAATTATGTGTGCATAATATTTTAACTTTCAAACTTAAAATTGACATGGAATAAATGTTACTGTTAATACTTCGAGGTTTTTTTAGTTTTGTACTTACAAATTGCTTTAACACTGTTTTGCTAACTCTAGGACCACCTGAAGTATTAGAATTTACCAGTATGTTTCCACGAGTAGGTGGACTCTGTGAGACTAAGCAAAAAACAGGGGGAGGGGAAGAGGGGAAAGGAAAAAAAGACACAGAGAGGGAGGGAGATAAAACATAAGAGACTCTCAAAGACTAAGAACAAACTGAAGGTGAGGGGGGTGAGGGAGGGGGGAGAGGGGGTGATGGGAATTAAAGAGGGCACGTGTTGGGATGAACACTGGGTGTTATATGTAAACCAATTTGAAAATTAACTATTATAAAAAAAAAGAATTTACCAATAAGATAAAAATTAAAAGAAAATAACTATTTTAATTGTTTGTTAGGTTGATTTGTTTTAAAATCTTTCCTTAAACTAAAAAGGGCAAATAAAGTGTGTTTCAGAAATGGTCAACTTAAAGAACGCACTCAAGGTGTTCTGAACTCACCACAACAGGGATTTATTTTGATTTAGGGACTAGCCCTAAGCCATCTTTCTTGCAAAATTTGGGGGGAACAATCCTATCCCATTAGGTGAGAAATTTTAATTTCAGTTAATTTGAATTATTCATAAAGACAAAGCAAAAACTTTTTCTAAAACAACCTTTCATTAAAAAATTTGCTTTCCCACGGAGTTCAAAATATTATTGCATGCATTTCGATTTGTTCTCCCCACTGGTATACTGAGAAATTGATCCTATTGGCCTTGAGGTGTTTGTGTTGGATATGTCTGTGAACCCAGATTATGAGCAGCCCCAGTTTTTTCCTCAGTTCTATTGTTATTGTTTTCCTTTATGCAATATTGTTTTACTTTAATCTTTCCTCTCTTAATACAGATAAGGGCACAGATTTTCATATGGTTCCTTGATATGGAACCTGGCATAAAGTAGGCCCTTATAAAATATTGCTTAAAAAATGAATCAGTGGATTAAAATGTTGGGAAGCACTTGCCTAGCTTATATAGAATCTTCTCCTATTGCCAACACAACTTTAAACTTTCAGTAGAGAAAGTCTCGCATCCTCAGTTACATCCCATGATTTCTTTGGTCTTTCTTGGGCTTATGCTTTCACTTCATGTTTCTAAAAAGACACATTAACAGTTGCCCTTTTTTATAAGTATGTATGTGTAAGGACTAACCAATATTTCTTATAAATGATCTTTAAGATTACAAAAGAAAAGACATTATAGGGAAATGTTGACATATAGACTCTAGCAATGGACTGCATAGGTTTAGACATTGAATATATTAATTACTAACTCTGACAGCCTGAGCAATTACTTAAAATCTGTACCCTTTAGCTACCTCATCTATAAAATAAGGTAAAGATAGATCCATCCTATTGCTAGGGAGTATTAACTATATGAGTATTAGGTATTAAGGACTCTTAAAACAGTAAGCATTTCTGAAATTCACAACTGTTATCAAATTGGGTATTTTAAAATAAATGCATATTTCATAGAATGTTAGCTAGCTTTCACTGTAACATTTTTTTAGGTGAATCTTAACAATTCTTTAATTCTGTTTTACTGAGGTTTTTCTTTTTTCATAAGTGGTACTTTATGTGTAATTATTCTTGATATGAAGTTTTACAGGAGAGCAATTATACACACATATAGACCCCACACACACACACACATACACACGCACATGGAATAAAAATGAAAAACCATAGGGACAAAGTTGTTAAAATGTTTAATCCTAGGATACATGATTATGGGTATATTTGTTTCTAATTGACTTATTTGTATTTTCTACAATAACAATTAATAAGTAACGAATCCCTTGAATGTGAAAAGCAAATACTAACCATAAAAACACTTAAACACTACTTCTAACACTGAAGGATCCGAATTACATGTTAACGTGACCATTACCAAGACCACTAGTCTTCTATTTTACTTCCTTTAAATTGGTCATTTAGATTTCAAAAGCAATAGGTAATTTGGAAGTCTTTTAATGTGGAAAAAAATGTACAAAGGGATACAATTTCTGTTACTCAAATCAATTGCTGAAAATAGGCCAAATTATTTCTAGTTAACAGTTACGAAATGAAATAAAGCAACAGCTAGGTAACCTAATTCCACAGGGTCAGACCCATTCTTTATAGCGCTGAATCCTGGACACATACATGCCTTATGGAAGCCTGAGTTAGTGCATCGATCTGCAGTGTCATTTGTCTACAGTTTTTTGTTTGCTTGTTTGTTTGTTTTTTTGTGGTTCAGAACACCAGCACTAGTCAGGCAGAGTTATGTACGGACTGATTTTCTTTTGGCAAGTCACAGTTTTCTCCCTCTCCCAATGCTGTGATGCACGTGTAATTTTTATTGTGCTTTAGTTGATTGCCTTGAAATTGCTTTCCATCTCATGTAAATTTGCAAATGTCTGTGTGTGATTGGTGTTCACAGTTGAAAGAACATAAATTGTTCCTATTTTACACAGGTGATATGTGAGCATATTTCCCTAAGTTCCCTGAAAGAAGGGCAGTGTGTTGAAAATCAAATAAGAGTAATTTATCTGTTTAAAGGAGCAGCTGTTCCTGGGGTCTGAAACACCCATCCCACTCTGTGTACTCTTGCCACAACAGAACCAATATTCATTAGGTCAGAAGGTATTTCACGTATGTGTTTGATATTGTTATCACATTTTCGAGTTTTCCTGGGCGGTAAATGTTACTTTGCCGAACCTAAACATATGCATTTAACAGAATCACAGATATTCACTTTAATTCAGAAAAAAAAGTAAGACTGAAATTGTTAAGAAGCCATAGTTATAGGTCATTTTAAATAAACATTTTTAGCTTAGAGAAAAATGTCAGGTATACTGCTCTGTCTCAGGATAAATACTAGGTTCTAGGAATTTCTAGCTTACCTAACTTACCTGCAGCATGTCATATTGGAGACAAATTTTACTAAGGCAGAAATTGAATTATTTCAGTAATTCCCAAGCCATTTCTGTCACTGAAAATTTTTCAGATCAGCATATGAACTATCCTTTCCCATTCTTTAGCCTCTTGTTCATACTCTACAGAGCGATTTGGGAAAGTTTTTGGAACTTCCGTATGAGTGATATCCTGCGCCTATGTGTTGTCATGCACGACTTGATATAACTAATATAGTTATTTCCAGTGTTCCCTTGCTTGGTTGAGGGATGATAACATGCAAATTGTGGAATATTTTACATATGGAACCCAAAGTACCCAAAGCTGTCCCGTTGATCAGTATCTCCTTTTGGCTCAAAGAACCGTGGCCTCTGCTGGCAGGTGACCTCGTGTATCTGTTCCTTGTGCTCA
The DNA here is from genome assembly GCA_004024585.1 of Paradoxurus hermaphroditus. Lineage (NCBI taxonomy): Eukaryota > Metazoa > Chordata > Mammalia > Carnivora > Viverridae > Paradoxurus > Paradoxurus hermaphroditus. The sequence continues at coordinate 29,891 of PITB01019426.1, forward strand.
AACACAGCAGAACCTGCTATTCCTGCCCTGAATTGAAACAGTTCTGTTTCTAAACTGGTCTGCAAACTTAACTTTGAACTGCTTCTTTTCCTCTTTTGTTTGCTTTGTTTTGTTTTCTTTAATGGTAAATATTCACTTCCCTCTGTAGAGGCACAGGGAAAATGATAACATATGCTTTTCATCATTAGATTTGTTCAGGCATGATGATCCTACTCAGCACCCAGGGAGTGATTTTGACTTCAGAGCACTTTACAAACATTAAGTAATGATAACTAACCAACTGTGATCCAGGAAAGAGCATAACCAGGGATAAGTAGGTACTCCATCATTTCTAGTATATGCACCCGTCAGTTTTAAGCATCTTTAACATAAAAGAAAAGGCTCAATAGGTATGATATAATTAATGAATTTTATTTGTGCTGATTTTGCTTTATTTTATTCTCTTCTGTGCTTTAATGAGGCAATATTTTTTGCTAACATTAAACTGCCACAGCAAGGGTGCACTCAGTAGCATGGATCCTGAGAACTCATTAATATGTTCCACAGAGTGATGCGTGTGCTGTGGCTGCTCTCATTTCTTTTGATATGGTAGAGGAGCGGATGGCACCTAAGTGTGAATTGTCAGCCCGGAAAAAATCATGATTTTTTTCAAAATAGTTAACAGTGGGCTCCTACGATTGTAAAGGTCAAGTCCATTTTGAATCAGGAATATATATGTTTCTTATTGTGACAAATATTTATACCGGGACATTATAATTCTAATTCCAAACATATAATAAATTTTCACAATCATTATCGTAAATAAATCATATGTACATATATATTTTTTCTTATAAAAGAATATAAGTTATACTTAAAGGTATTAAGTTACTCATTCTTTTTACATTGCCTTTTTTGACATTTTCTTAAGCACATGTGGTCTATATTGTTAACAATATATTAGGGGGGATGTGTTAAAATAAAACTTTGAAAATTTAATTACATAATTAAGATAGATGCCCATACGGAAACTGTATTTTTTATGGTTGCTATTATAAATCGCCACAAACTCAGTGCCTCAAAATAACGTAAATTTGTTACTTTATTGCTCTGTTGCTCAGAAATATGCAATGTACCTCAATGGACTAATCAAGACGTTAGCAAGGTTGCATTCCTTCTAAAGGTTCTAAGGGACCGTCTTTTCCTTGTCCTCTCTAGTGTCTAAAGGCTGCTTAATTTCTCTTTGCCGTATATGTCCATGTATATTCACAGGTTATAGAGGTTAGGAAATAAATATCTTTGGAACTCAGTATTCTGACTTTGACAGACATGCACTGTGAGCTGGATTTTCCCTGGATAAATGCATGATTCTGGTATAATTAAACATATATTTTAGATGATACCCTCTACAGAAACTGTTTTTTTGTTTATTTGTTTGTTTTGTTTTTGATAATGTTTATTTATTTTGAGAGATAGAGAGAAAGGGAGCACAAACAGGGCAGGGGCAGAAAGAAGGAGAGAGAGTCACAAGTAGGCTCCACACTGTCTGTGCAGAGATCCATACAGGACTCAAACTCACAAAACATGAGCAGAAATCAAGAGTTGGACGCTTAACTGACTAAGCCACAAACAGAATCCATTTTTAAGGAAATAGAAGACAGAGAAATAAAGCCACTTGTAACGTTTTAAATCTAGTGTTGCAAATATTGTATCTATAAAACATTATGAGTTATGATTATTTTTCACTCCCATTGAAATTATAATCTATATGTTGACAGTCTCAACATTAGCCTTGTTCTCAGTCCAAATCATTATCTTCCAATGGAACTGAGAAAAGAATGAAAGCATTTCCTGGAGCTGAGTTCAGGGGAATTGAGGAAACTGAAATACTTGATTTGTCTTCTATACTATTCCTAATAAGATTGATACAGGTATATATACTTTTTACTAGAATTCAATTTAGAATTTTGAATATAATGTTTTACTTTAAAAAATAGGCATAAGTTAAGTAGAAAATATTTTTTAATGTTCATTTATTTTGAGAGAGAGAGAGATATGGAGGGAAGGAAGGAGAGAGGTGACGGGGCAAAGAAAGAGGGAGACAGAATCTGAAGCAGGATTCGGGCTTGAACTATCAGCATAGAGTCAGTCGCAGGGCTCAAACTCATAAACCGTGAGATCATGAACAGAAGCAGAAGTCAGATGTTTAACCAACTGAGCCACCCAGGTACCCAAAAAATACCCTAATATTTTACAATAGAATTTGTGTACTGTAAATATGAAAATTATATTAAAATTAATCTTGAAAATAAATGTGAAATGCCATTGTTATATATAAGGACAGTTAAATGTAAAAATATGAAGTAAGTACTTTTAATTCATTTAAAATGACTCAACTTTGAGTAAATCTCAGAAACAGAAATTAGTTTATGAATAATAAAATTTGCAATGTTTTTGTATAAATAAACATATTCACAGTAAAATTTCAAAGTAAATGGTAGCCATCATTGTCAAATTGTTTCTCTAGTTTGGAAATGCTCTGCCTCAATGATTCGTTAAGACTTTATTTTTCATTTGAAACTGAGTTATTTTTTATTCTTATTACACAGGTTTCAGATATTGGGTATTGTATTTATTTAACATACTTAACTGACAACTCTGTATACAATACATAGCAAGCACAAAACACCAACCAAAGACCTTACACTCTAGTAGAACTAAAACCTGCATGAAAAAATTGGAATTATTCATATTCTGGCAAGAAATGTTTATCACTCTGGCTATACTGTTATTTTCTTTCCTATGCTGTCATTAAAGTGGCATGTTGACATGAGTTTTTCTTACTAGTGGCAACTGAGATTAGAATATATTGGAAAACAATCTACATGTTATTTTAATATTTGACATAAAAACTGCAAGTAGAAATCTAGAAATTGTTACATTATTTCTAAAGTTGTTTTTCTTTCTTTTCTTTTTTTCTTTTCTTTTTTTTTTTTTTTTTT
>PITB01019427.1:0-32881 GCA_004024585.1 Paradoxurus hermaphroditus
TCACTTACATCTATAATTGGGCCTATGGTTTTGGGTGGGCGGCCACAATTATCCTGATCGGCTGTGCCTTCTTCTTCTGTTGCCTTCCCAACTATGAAGACGACCTTTTGGGCAATGCTAAGCCCAGGTACTTCTACACATCCGCCTAAGGCGGGGAGTGACCAGAAGAAAACCGATGCTGCCAAGATGGATCCCAGAGCAAGAAACTGTCTTCCTCAGCATCCTTTGAACCCATTTTGTGGGCAGTGTTCATATCATTAAACTATCAATGCTAATGTAATTTGGGAGAAAATATTTCTTGAATGGCGGTACAGTTTCATATTCATCTTTTATATATGTTTTGTAAACAAAACTTCTTTTAACTAATTACCTATAATATGCCCGTGTCTCCTTGTTTCTATCCATACCATTTATACTGCATTTGTAAAAGAATATGAATATGAAACTTAACCCCTTTAGAAGGTAAAAAATGAGAAGGCTTCAAACTTTGGTATGACCCGATCGGGTTTCTGTTCTTCTCAGATGGAACAGATTGGGTCTATTAAAAGCCAACGAGAAGAGAGAGGTATTAGTAAAAATTGTCAGTGACCAAATATTCCAAAAGAAATATAAAAAATAAATATTTTCCAAGCCGTCACCTATTTAAAGAAGCAAAATAATGTCCTAAGTGCATATTGTTTGTGAGAATTTCTAACTAATATCTTGACTGATTTTTTTTTTTTTTTTTTGCAAAGCTTCATGTTAACCTGATATGGCATCTAGGGAAGGATTCTTTCATAGCCAAAGCCTGCTGCCGTAGTAAGGCCTCCTTATGTAGTGAAATGTTAAGATGAAATTTTCTCTTTTAAAGTGGCTCAGAGCGTTGGGGTGTGGGAAAATGCTGAACTGATAAATATGTACTCTTTTGTGTCTCTATGTTGGGGAACACGGTAGACCTGATGGAAAGACGGGCTGGATCTAACTCATCCTGACAGATAGGTACGTTTTGGTTGTTTAATGAAGCATTAGGAGGGTCAGTCCTATCACAAGATAGCATGAAAACAGCCTCAGGAGAAGAAATGGCTTGAATTTTTCATCTCAGGTTTGACTGGGCTCTAGTCATTTAGACACAGCTTCTGATAGATCGCAAATGTAAACAATACCTTAAATGTAGTTACATACCTGGTCTTCCTTGGAAAAGAGATTTAAAATATCTGATATAAAACATACAACAGGAGAATTCAGGGATGCGAGATTTCTCTGAATGGCAAATATATGATATATCGCATTGACTATTATTATTTTTTTTACCATTTGTACTTACATAATGAAAACCAATTCATTTTATATACCAAATTATTATTTTGTACGTTGCAGAATAAACCATTTATGGAGTTTTCATTATGAATTTTCCCCAATAAACCAGGTGTTCTAATCTTGTTTCTAGTTTGTAGTTTGTGGTTTTTCTTTTTTCTTTTTTCAACTCTGGGGAAGGGAATATTTTTTAAGTCTATTTTGAGAGAGAGAGAGCACCCATACAGGTGGCGGAGGGGCAGAGAGAGAGAGGGAGTGGGGGAATCCCAAGCAGGCTCTACACTGTCAGCACAGAGCCTGCCATGGGGCTCAAACCCACAAACTGTGAGATCATAACCTAGCCGAAATTAAGAGTTGGACGCTCAACTGACCAACCCACCCAGGTGCCTGGAGAAGGGAATTTTTTAAAAATGCTTCAAGTGGGGCAAAATAATAAGAATGTTGGATAGAATGAAAAGTAGCTTTCTCTTAGTTTTAAGGGTCTTGCTGATTTTAGGTTTCCAATAACAATTTTTGAATGAACGTTAATGGACTCTAGTAGTCTCCTCCCTGGACTTCTTCAATGACTAATACCCGGTACACAGGTATCTTATCCAGTGCTGCCACCAGAGGGAAATGGACTAAGAGATTTCTCCTAGGTCCAGATGCCAGGGAACATTTGTGTGGTTTAGCTGAAGGTTCATCCTTCTCTCATCTTCCTGCTTGAGATGCGGTCTTCTTCCATTCAGGGAGTGGGACAGCAAGCAATCTCTTTATTTCTTCTCCCCTTGTCCACCTTCCCTCAGTTTTCCACCATGGATAGTAGGCTAATGCTCCTATGGTGTGTAGAAATGTGAAGACGGGTTGCAGAGTAGCATGGTGGGAGATTGGAGATACTTCTCAGTTGGCCGGTTGGTTCTTGGCAGTCAATTTTTTTCTGTGTTTTTCGAAACACGAGCTGAATGTTTCTCATCATAAATTTAGAAGAATGTAGTCTGGGTGATTATTCACACCATATTTTTTTAAAAACTGACAGGTAGAGGAGTTGAAGTGATAATTAACAATGTTAAAAATGTCCTCTTCTACAATAATAGCACAGGGAACTCAAGAAGATAGTGGGTAGCTGGAGGTTAAGAAGACAACTTGTATACCTGAAAACGACTCTCAGACACACGGTTCTCTAAAGCAAGCACTCCTGTCTTTGGATTTTTCCCTGTCCAACTTTTGTCTTCCCTCCTCAATAAATTACGTTATAGTGTAATGATGCATGTTTAGGAAAAATATGGCTTCCTGGGACCTATGGTCTGTATTAACAGAAGCTTTTCAATCTGAAGCGTTTCTAACGAAGACATACTGAGTGCTATTACTTTGGCTAACGTGCTGCTTCTTTCAGCCCTGTTCAAACATGGAGATCCTCTGTTCCTTGTTGGTTCGTATTCACCGGGACAGATACCTTTATGTCATAAACAGGGCAGAATTCCAGAGAATTCTGGAGAGTAATGAAGAGTTTGACTAAGTAGCCATCTGAAGACTAACAATGCGTTGCATGGTATTTCCCCTAGGAGCGCTGAGTGGCTTTTGGCTCTCTAATTATATTGAGTCCCCACCCTTTAAATAAGCAGTTGTAGGTTCCCAAACACTTTCTCACGCTCACTCTAAGTGGACAGATATGCTGGGTGCCATTTACTGTTGAATGCCACAAAGAAGTAATATGTCAAGGTCCTTCAATTGTCACACAACGTAACTACAGAGTGTAATTACTTTTAGCTTCAAAACCATGTATGACAGGACTGACAATAAAGTTGGATAGGCTTTCCTTTTCTAAGAAAATGAAAACAATGGGAGAATAGAGCCATAATATCTTCATTATGGTGACTTTTGCTACCAACTCCTGCTGAAAGACAGTCCTATTAATATAATAAACATAAATGCTGGATCAACTTATTTTGTTTTCCTAGGCGTATCCCAAAAGGCCATATTTCAATCGCATCCAACTTTGGCTCTTGCTGGCTGCGTAGACTTGGGCAATTTGCCTCCCCACTGGCCCCAAAACCTCATTCATAAAATGATTACAAATGATCTTTTTTGTTTCAAAAATTCCTTGATTCTGTGTGTTTGTATGTGTATCTGCTCTTTTGTTAATTTACTTAAATATTCTTGGGTAAAAGGAAATAAGGTAAAATGATGCTATTTTTTGTGGGCTTTTTTTTTTTCTCAAGTTGACTTTCATAGCTGGAGACAATGATTATACTGTGATGGATTTTTTCTTTAATTGAACATGAAAGAAGGGGTGCCTGGGTGTCTCAGTTGGTTAAGTGTCAGACTTGGGGTCAGGTCATGATCTCACGGTCTGTGAGTTCAAGCCCCGCGTCGGGCTTTATGCTGACAGCTTGGAGCCTGGAGCCTGCTTCAGATTCTGTCTGTCTCTGTCTCTGTCTCTCTGTATCTCTGTCTCTCTGTCTCTCTCTCTCTCTCTCTCCCCCTCCCTAGCTCATACTCCGTCTTTCTCAAAAATAAGTAAATATTAAAAAAATTAAAATAAAGAAAAGAAAATGAAAGAAGATTCCTGTAGTTGGAAGAACCACTAAATAAGTGAATATAAACTCTATCAGAAACATAAGTAACCCTAAAGCTTAGAAGAAAAGCTTTATTTGTATTCTAGGGAGCTTCTGATTCAAAATGGTGGAATGGACTCCATTAAATCCATCACTTCTGACCAATATAGAAAAAACTGTAGAATAATAAACAAGTACTAGAGGGATTAAATCCATAACAAGGAAGGGGTCCATCAGCTTTGTCAAATTTGAGAAGACGAAAAATGAGTGACATCGTCAACAGTGGAGGGAAGTCACCACCCAGAATAAACTCAAGTTGGCTGTTAAGAAATTAACAGCTGTGATGCTTGGTAAGTGGCAAAGATGACAGTGACAATCCTGCTTATTAGGCAGTATGCCGTGTGCTACCTAAGTGCTTCCCATGTGCTAACCCATACGAACCTCGTCTAGACCCTCTGCTGTGGGTTTAATTATTCTTAATAGTTCAAAGAAGGAATGGAAACAGAGCAACGTGAAGTAACTTTCTCAAGATCAGACAGCTAGTAAATAACAGTAATAATAAGTGCAAAATACAATGGTATTTGGTAAAGTAGAGAACAGTACAGTGGGTAATACTCCCATACAAGTGTCCTCCAGCTTGCCCGCCAGCCATTGTGTTGGTGTGGGTCCCTCAACATCTTCCACTTCTCCAAGCTCCAGGGAAGGTTGAGCCTTCCCAGTGTGCTGGTGGGCAGGTGTGGTATAATGCAGAAGTGTCGAGTAAAGGAGAAGGTGGAGGACCAGAAGTATGAACAGTTAGACCTGGGTGGGGGCAGCTAGCAGGCATAAATGAGAGAGGAAAAGACAGGATTCGAAACTCAATTTCTAGGATCTATGTATCTCATTGCATGGAGTTTGAGAACCCAGTTCACAATGTTTTGAGTTTTCATGACCATACTCTCTTCTTTCGGATCCCTTCTCTATGACCGGACCACGTGAGTCATGACTTCCTAAGTGTTGCACATGTAAGCCATTGTCCAAATTATCACGGGGGGCTAGTTGAAGTGAGAGGGTCCAGTCTTGGTTCGGTACCTTGATGGAGAGGGCCTTGCAGATAAAAACCCAACAGCTTCTTTCAGAAGCACTTATTTTCAGTCTTCTTAAAATGTACCACTTTTGATATTACAGATTACTGGCCTTAACTTTTCACATGTTGTGAGTCTTAACTTTTATTTACCGACTATTTTGAAATATATATTACAAAGAACAACCGCCTGGTGAACATGTGGTATTCTCATAAAATATAGAGTACGTAGATATACCATATCTCATCCTTTTGGTTCTTGTTATGCTATAGAATATTCTTCAGAAACAGAAACAAATAGGAAAAGGGCTCCTTTTCGCTTTCCTACGTCACTGTGTCTAAATCCTTCTCACCCAAGGAGTCTAAACAGAAGGTGAAGGCACAGCTCCCAGCTTTACTTTATACTCAGCTGTTTAAAATATAGCTATGCTCGTTGTAATTTAAAAAATATTTTAAATTATAATTACTTAACCCTCCACCTCCCATCCCACAAATCTTCAAATAAAGTGAGCAGATATGAATGAAGCTCGACATATTTGAGGAAGTCATTGTCTCCTTAGAAGCAATTGTCTGAATTCCTGACACCTTGACTTTAATTTAGGTGGAAGATACAAGTACACGTTTTTAATAGTCTCTCATACTTAATTCCCTTCAGTAGAAAGAAATTCAAAGTGTTACCGGGAAAACCATAACCTAAATTCCAACAATTTTGAGATCTAAACTGCTGTGAAACGGGGATGACTCTGACAGGAATTTTTCACATAATTAGGCAGTAAGGACGCAAACCCCTCCGTCAGGGGCAAGAGTGGTTGCCTGGGGAGCTTGGGACGAAGAGACTGAATTCTGGTTCCTTCTTTTGAATTCCCCCCCTTTGCCTCACTCTTTGCTCAACAGTTTTTATGCAATAAAGTATTAAAAACAGTTCTACTGAAGTCAAAAGAGTGCTGTATCTCTCCGCGGATGTGGTTTCAGGTTTTAAAATGCCTGAAGATAGACCGAGATAGGGACCTGTCAGTGAATGTCCAGCGACTTTTGCTGTGTGAGGTAATTTTTCTGGGAGCCGGGCTTGCCTCGTCACACGTACAGTTCATTGTTCCTGGATTTCACAATTCTGCTAAGTATCTGGGCGTATGTTCTGGGTGTGGCAGAAGTGAGGATAACACACCTCGGGTGTGGGAAAAGACAGCCCGAAAGGAAAATTAAAAGAGGTTCAGATCCTGTCATGTTGAAGATTTTCCACTTGTAGTATTCTGTGCTACGTTGTTGTCTCAAGAGCTTGCTCTCTTTAGCTGTGGAAATAAAGGAAAATTCAGAAGTGTGTGTGTGTGTGTGTGTGTGTGTGTGTGTGTGTCTGGTGTGGTGTGTGAAGATAGTTCTCTGGTGAAGAAATGGAACCCTGATGATTTAACTGGTGTAAGATTGTCTTAGTGATAATGAGTCACCAAGTAATCATAATAGTTTAATGGTTTGCCAGGCCAGTTTTTCCAGTACAAAGATTCAAGGTAATTAACCTGCTATTATCAACTGTTTTTGGATTATTTACTTTTAAGAGGGAACACTTAGATTTGCAATGGAAATTGAATTAAATCACTGAAAGTCAATTTAGTGAGACTTTGAAAGCAAGCGCCATATCGGCGAATCTTCTGTTTCCCTGTTCTGGGCTTTCTGTTTTGGTTACTCAGTGGATATTCTCCCGTTGAAACGCTTCAGGGACAATCCATGTTCCCAAATGCCACCGCACCCACTTCCCAGTCAAGTAACACCACAGTGCCTAAACATTTTTTTTTCAAACAAAACAAAACAAAACAAAACAAAACAAAACCAAAAAGAAAAACTGATCTCAGTCCAGACGGAAGATTGAAAAACTGAACTACAAGCAGGAGGCTGGCCTTTGCCACGGTTACCTTCACGTTGCCAGAATGTCCCGATGGAATAATTGCCTCCTCTGAGCACGTCTAGGTGGTCAGAAGCTGGGGTCATCACGACTAGAGACAGCATCACGAAAAAAGAAGTTCTCGGCAGATCCGCAAGGAATGGAAATGCCCGCCCTCCGTGGGGGGTTCTCCGTGGGGAGGGGGCTGTACCTCAGGAGAAGAACTGAGGCAGCCTTCTGCCGGGAGCACGCGGGCTGGGTGCCCTTGCGCAGGGCGCAGCTGCACGGCCCCACCCAGCGGCCCTGGGCATCCAGACATCACTCCAAGGAGGAGCCCCGGGAGCGATGAAAATTGCTTCCATGATGGTTTTGAGAAGTTGGTGGAGACTTCTTCCAACCCTCCCTGCACACCTCACCCCTGCAACCCACCCCAGATTCTCTTCCGTGTGGCTCCGAAACAGAGGCGGCTCTCACCATCGACATCAAGGACTTATGGCCGGTGCGAACACCCTCCCCGCTCTCCAATTTATGTCTTTAAAGGGTAAATTCCACATACAGACACATCACCGATTAAAGTGGAAGCTGAGTCGGATGATGTTTGTCATCTTCTGTTCACACGCGCTGCAAATACACAGACCTTGAGGGAAACTGCATATTTAACCCATATTAAAAAGCAAGAAACACCCCGTTGAAGTTCCTCAGCTCAGAATGCCGCTTGTGTGCTTCCTGACTGAGCTGGCTAACCAGAAGCTCCCAGGGACAACTGGCTGAATACTGATTGATTGAGAGAGAGAGAGACAGTGAGAATGGGGGAGAGGGGCAGAGGGAGAGAGAGAGCACATCTCAAGCAGGCTCCATGCTGCGCCCAACATGGGGCTCGATTCCACAACCCTGAGATCATGACCAACGTGGGACTCTATCCCATGACCCTGGGATCATGACCTGAGCTGAAATCAAGAGTCAGATTCTCAACGGACTGAGCCACCCAGGCATTCCCCCTACAAATGGCTGAATTTTAGCCTAATTGCCCTAGCGGGCTCTGGGAATCACTGGGTGAGCCTTCTTACGCACACACAAAGGGGTGCTGCCCTGGAACCAGGGGAACGCAGAGCAGTTGAAGGAAAAGCGGGTTTAAGCTGCTGAGCCTGCTTCTAACCTTCCACCTGAGTCCCCTCAGTTTAGCTGATCCGGTACTGAGCGGCTTCTGTATAAAATATGGCTAGTCGTTGTTCTCATTCTTCTTGTTCTAAGAAAAGGAGAGAAAAGTTTTCAGAATTGATGGCTGTGGAAGCCTAGGGCTGCTTTGGGAAATAAATGAAGAGCGGCAGAATATTAAACACAGGCAGGCTGTGTCCGTGGGCTTTCTCTTAGCAGGTCGTCAATGAGGAAAGCAGTTCGGGGACGTATGTTTGCTTTGGTAACAGAGCAACCCCATCTGTCCTTCAACCTGGGGGTGAGTGAGTCATCACAGCATGGGTTAGGACTGGCAGAAAGGTGGAGACAGCTTCTACATACTAAAGCACAACGTTCTCCTGAAACACCTTTTCCCGTGAACAAGGAAGTTTGGAAGAAAAACAGGTAAAATGAGAATTCTTAGAGAGGCAGCATAAGGTTTCTATTCTGGGCCAAGCTGACGTGTTAAACAGAGGTTTCTCGTTTGTAGGGATTCAGTGACGGCAATGCCTTTTTCTCCTTTGGAGTTTTACGAATGTAGTGAAGACTTTTGTAAAAGAGAAGTCATCATGTAGAATTGATCTAATATTCTCTGCACAAGATGAGAGGTCAGATTTTCATAAGAGAAATGCATACAGAAAGTTCCAAAAACTTCGTGTTCCCGATATTAGCAGATGTTACTGAAAAGGATTCTACGGTCAAGTAATATCAATAATACCCACCTTCTGTCACTTCCTTACTGTGCGCCAAGCTTTTATCTGGCCATAGCAACACTCCCATTAGATAGAAACATTATCAAATTCATGTCGGAGTTTGGGAGACTGAGGTTCAGGGAGGAAATAATGGAGCCATCTTTCAAGCCGGTGCATTTGATTCCAAAGTCCATTCTCTCCACCATACACGAATACATTTGGGAAATGCAGAGGTAAATACAGCTTAAAGAATTGTGTTTTGTGTTCTGCTTTTTGTGTTTTATTATTATACACGTTTCAAGACCACTGATGTGCTAAAATGAATTATCAGTCATCAAGAGGTTTTGAAATCAGAACGCTTCCTTTTTTTTCATGGCACACTGCTGCATTTGGATTCCTGAGCCAAGGACTTGGGGATCTGGAGTTTATTCGGGAAGCGATCCCAGGAAGTACAAATGAAGGCACTGAGGAGAGTGAAACAGCTGAGGAAAAAAGACAGGTAAGTGTGTGTGTAGTCAGGTCATTGCCGTCGAGGCTCAATATTGCCGAGAAGCTGTGGAGAATGCATCTCAAAATAGTCCTACTGAAGAACAAGGAGGCTGGGCTATTTATCTAATGACTCTGTCTCTCATTGTTGAGATTTGCTCCTGGGATTTAAATCCCGGCATGTCTGGGCTGAGCTGCGGGCAGGCTGAGCATGCTCCCGAGGGCCCAGGTAAAGCGCTCAGGCCAAGAGGCAGAAAGACAGATGTTTGGGTGGGAAGCAGTCAGTGTGTAAGGCAAACGTCCACTGTGGCTGCAGGTTAAATCAGGGAGGAGTTCGGGAGACATGGGTGGACATTGACATTGTCTTCTATAAGTCCTCACTTTTGGCTTTGCTTAGAGCATCCCTGCCCTGCTTTGGGTAGACTCTGGTATTAATGCTTCAAGGTAGACATCGGCCATAGTCTCTAAGCAGAATTTAAAAATGGGAGGATTAGTGAGGTGCCTGGGTAGCTCCATAGGGTAAGCGTCTGACTCTTGATTTTGGCTCAGGTCATGAGCCATCCCAGTTCGTGGGATCGACCCCTGCAGAGGGCTCTGCACAGACAGCATGGAGCCTGCTTGGCATTCTATCTCCTTCCTCTCTCCCTGCCCCTCCCCCATTCACAGTCTTTCCCCAAATACATAAACTTAACAAAATGGGAGGATTAGTGAAATACGTTACAGTCCTCATAACTGCAGCTGTTGCCAAGGTTTTCACTGATATTTCACAACACCAACTATATCCCCTTGATCGAGGTCAATTAACACCAGTATATTAACTCTGATTATTGGGCTATTGATCTACCTGCATGAGGGACTCAAATAACCAGTGTCGGTGCTTTAGGTTCAGTGGAACCCTTATTATGTCCCCTGGTTGAAACTCACCCTCTCTTGGAAACCTCTAATTCTGCAGAGACAAAATTTTCAATTAGAAGGGGCATAAATTCCCCCAGTTAAGATACTGGGAGTAAAGGTTCAAGGGGCTAATCCCAGCCCTGAAACGTCTGTGAGCTGGTATCTTAGCTGAGACTGTAAAAGGCAGTTTTAATATTTTATCAGTCTGGCAGCTTCTGGGAGAGTATAGTATATGGAAAGACCTCATGGCCATGTGCCCATTGTCACACCTTGGCTCCTTTAGTTTAAGGAAATATTATACAGGATCTCGTGTCAATAACTCAACAACTCCATAAGCCCTTGGATAATGGGGCTTGTAGGGGCATTATAGGCAGGGAAGGGAAACAGAAGTAAACATCAACCCTGGTAGAATGAATGACTACCGCCTCCAGGATGGAAGGGTCTGATGTCTCTAAGTGGGTGGCTTATACTTTTGAGGGGTGGTTCATTCCAACAACCTGTCTATCAGTCTAACGTCCTCAATGTGTGTTCCCTCAGTGCCTACTGGATAGATCGACCAGGTTCAGCAGTTATTTTGGTGGATAGGCCATTTCTTCCTGTAGCATGAACTTTACTGGCCCATTCAGGATATCCTAAGCCCTCACCCTAGTTATTGGTCTAGACGCAGCAAGGGAAGGAGCAATGATAAGGACACCACCACTTTGTGAGGCAACTGCTTCAGACAAGGAACTCTGTGTGGTTCCAGGCAATGGGAGGTAGCTTTTCTCTGCTAAGGGGTGGGGAACCATTCAGCCAGTATGGAGCTTTCCACCCAATGCCCCCACCCCAGGTCTTAAGAGTCCAACTCATTCCCTATCAGGGCCTGAGTTTTAACATGGAAGACCTCCTAGGACTGTTTTCAGTCTCCTTGGTATGTTTATCATCCTTATATCAGATCCCAGGCTAGATTTTCAACACAGCTTGCCTTATAGCTATAGGAGATAAGGACTTCTTTAAAAGGCTTCTGGGGAGGACCTCTGGCTTTCACATTGTGCCAGAGTGAGTTGATGCTTGATGGATCTGAGCCTTTTACTCCTTCTCTCCAGTTCACAATCCCACCATCCTTATCATTATATTGCCCCCGTATCTTTCAAGGGCTGCAGAGGGCACACAAGCCAGTGCTCCCTCTTCCACCCAACTATCATAGAGAGCATTTTAGTAACTGTGACGCTCCAGGCTGTCAGAAGTTACTGCAGCTGCACATACCGCCAACAGTGCCACTCTGGCTGCTGTCATCTGACTGGGGTGAGCCCATATCTGGCTCCATCCTCAGACCACTCCCGGAACCCTTTGTCTTATATTGGTCTTGTCCAAAAGTAGAATGTGAGGCAAGGATTCAGGTATTGGTAGTATTTGGGAGGGATCCCAGGAAGCTCAAGTGAGGAACGTAATATAGAGAAGGGAGAAAATCCAATAAGGTGGAGGTTAATGTCACTACTACTGATTGCTACTGTAGGGAACTGGAGCTCAATCCTGTTCTAGATCCTCCGTGCCACCACACAGAGCCGTCCCATGAGAGACGCAGAAGCTGGAGTATTTACCAGCTGACCTCTGTCCCTTAATGGGTGAGGATTAAATCTTTAGTACTTCAGAGGAGTCCTACGCTAGGGGTCAAATCCCTCAGGCAGAGAGGTAGAGAGACACAGCTGCTTGGGATATGCCTGCAGACCGGCCACCACAGCGGTGGGGGGATCTCGGCAGCTTTCAGAGTGGGCATCAACAGCATCTACCACCTAGATGCCCTATCGTTATTTGGCAGAAGTCTGGCTGGGAAACGCATCTCTGGAATATTTCCCCATTCACTTCCATTGCTTCTCATATCCCATAGGATTACACTGCAACTCAAAAGCATGGCTTACAAAACCCTCCATGATCTGGCTCTGTCTGCTTTTCTATCTTGGAAGGTAGGCATCTTGAAAGAAATTCCTCTCTCAACCATTCTTTACCCTTCCCCATCCTCTCCCTGTAGAATTCTCCTCAAAGATCTAAATTCTTTTTTTATATCATCTAGGATTGTGTCTCCCTTTCTCTAAAGCCCTGACACTAGCTAGCCACCACTGTCTGGCTGATCCAGGCTCACCCAAACTCCTCTCATCAATGTGTATTTACAAAGCAAAATAATAGAGATTGTGAGTAAACTCTGGCATCTACTAATGACATCTTTGCTCATTGCTAGCTGTGTGACATTCAGCAAATATTTAATATCTTTAAGATTCTGTTTATTTATCTGTTAAAAGGGGATAATTATAGTTTCTGTGAGAATGAATTGAAAGACTATATGAAAAGAGTCCAGCACAATGCTTAACACATATCAAGTATTTAAGAAATTGGGAGTTAATGTTATTTGTGTATAAATGAACGCTTTCTAATATTGCTTTCTCCCCACCAAACTTGTTTTACTGGAGCGTTCCTTGGGGTGAGAATAGGAACCAAGGAAGAGTAGAAATCAAAGAAAAATAGTGAAGCTAGTAATGTGTAGGGGTGGGTGTGTCACGCACCCCTTTAGAGAGAGGAGAGGAAACACTAAAATAAGGAAGAAGTTGGCCAGCTTTGAATCTCCAGGCTACTTTCTTGAGTCTCCTCAGTTGTGAAATCAGCCTAATTGAAAGAGAAAAGTAATATCTATATTCTAAACGTTCTCTTACATATAAAGAGCAAAGCGGGGAGGTCTGATTACAAAGTTTTATTCTAAGCCTTAGATAGAGAGAACTCAGGATGTGATTTATATTAAGTTCCCATTAAACAGAAAGAACAAGAAAGCTTCCTGCCACAAAAGCGGAAATGTGGGTACAAGCAGAGGGTATCTTAAAGATCCCACTTCTCACCTTAGGATAAAATTCTGGGTTGAAAAGAGGAATCAAAGAAGAGGGGTAGAAGTCACAGAGAAGTAGAGAGGAAAGCTAACATGTGTAGGTATGTGTGTGGTATTGTGTGCCCAACTTCCCACTGAAAAGTTTAGAAAGAACTCTCTCTTGGCTTGCCAGGTATGGAAGTGATCCAGGTCCTTCCCACCCCCCTCCCCCACTATGTACCAGTCAGTACCAAGAGTGGATGAAGGAGCTATCTGATTATTTGATGAGGTCAGAGCTAGAAAAAATGGCTCACATTTGTTTTTTTATTTTTCAAGCAAAGTGCTTGCCTTTCTTTATCCTTGTATCTTTGTGAGAAATTACAGACATTTTGACATAAAGTGGGTATGTGACTTGTACAGAATTTACCTTAAACCAGAGAGTGAAAGCCAGGTCTAACTTCTACATTTTGACCCAATAATTAACATTTGGCCGTCTGGTCTTCATTAATGAGGTGTCTTAAAGATACCAGATCACCCCTTTCGAGACATGTAATCACTAGAGAATGAGCTCGGCGTGTTGAGGAAAGGAAGAGACGACATGAGGATCTGGCTGTTCTGGAATCTTGACATTCAACTGTCAAGTTTGGATTCTGTCTTTCACATCGTTTAAGAACTTCTGGATTTCCACACTAGATTCATCCGTCTTCAACCAGAATGTCTTTAAGGGGCCATCATTTCATTTTAAAGCCTCAGAGAGAACCATTATTTCACTCTGCCCCAAAATATTCCGGCCCAAATCCAGAGTTTCCAGCCTCTCGTTGCTGATGAGGGCTGACGCGTGATCCCGACCACAGAAAGCAGGGCCGGAAGAGTCCTGCAGCCCCAGGTGCTGTTCTGTGTGCCTCTATGTGATTCATTTCATCCTCCTGATCACCCGACAAGGTAGACAATTTTTTTTCTTAGCCCCGTTTTATAGATGAAGAAACCAAGGCATAGTAAACTTAAGAAATTTGTCCCAAATCACAAAGCTAATAATTGGTTGGACTGGGACTCGACCTCAGGCCATCTGGCAAGACAGCCTATACTTGTAGCTTCTCTGTCCCATCACCACTTAAGGGCTACAGTATCCACAGCCCCCACCGAGGCCAAGGAGGGGCCATGTCAGCAGCAGTTGCTAGCCAAGGTCCCTGAGAGATTGCCTCTGTGCCTTGCTAGAGCAAAGGAAACAGACCATTCTTCGCTCTGGGGATGAGCCTTTGCCAGTGGAGACAGAGGCAGATCTGACTCAATGGGGGAAGATTAGGATTAATTCATTATGAAGTGCATGCCTTCTCACAAAGAGGTAAACACTCCCCGTTGTCTTCCTACGAAGGGGGAGATGGATGGATGGAAGATGTTTGAGGAACGGCTGAAACAAAAGAGTGTGAACTTTGGACAATGAAGTATTTACTCTAAAGGAATTAAGGTCATCTAAAACAGCCTTTAACCCAGGACAAGCTAAGTTACCTTTCCCTGGCAACTTCAAGTCCACTTCTACCTTCTCCCATCACCTGCCGTCACCAAGGGGCAACCTGAGATCAGTTATGGAAAACAGAAGAGCTATGTTTTGTTTTGTATGACATCACGGCATGAGATACCAACTGCTCTCTGCATTTATGCTTCTGTTTCATCTTGCTAACCTGCCGGCTCCCTAAAGGCAGAGAGCAAGTCTTGGTTTTTACGGCTGGCACCGAACGTAAGACAGGGTGCATATAGGTGCCCATTAGCACCTCCTGAACAAATGAATGAGTGAATACATGAATTAACAAATGAATCCCTTACGGCATTTGCCTCTTGGTCCCACAAGAAGTTACTTTAGTCAACTTCTTGGTCAACTACCACCGCCGTGGATTGTCTGCATTCACTAAGGAACTAGTTTCTTGTTAGGCAGCAAGGGGTCCAGCAGGGAGTCTCCTTGAGAGGGCACTGGTTGTTAGTTTTTCACGGTTCCTGCATCATGAAGGGTGTTTAGGAAATTATTTCCTTATACTGGAGCCTAGGTTTTTACAATGTTTTTGCTGCTCTCAATAAATGCTGGAATAAATGTTTTTGTGTATTTACATTTATCTACTAGATTTATTCCTTTAGGGATAAACTGTTAGGAGTGGATTGTATTTTTTTAAAATGTATATTTGTTTGTTTGTTTATTTATTTATTTATTTATTTTAACATTTATTTATTTTTGAGAGAAAGACAGAGTGTGAGCAGGGGAAGGGCAGAGAGAGGGAGACACAGAATCCAAAGCAGGCTCCAGGCTCTGAGCCGTCAGCACAGAGTCCGATGCAGGGGCTTGAACTCACAGACGGTGAGATCATGACTTGAGCCAAAGTCACCGCTTGACAAACTGAGCCACTCAGGTGCCCCTGTTTATTTATTTTTGACAGAGAGAGGCAGAGCGTGAGCACAGAAAGAGCAGAGAGAGAGAAGGAGACACCGAATCCAAAGCTGTCAGCACAGAGCGCAAGGGAGGGCTCTGACTCACAGACTGTGAGATCATGACCTGAGCCGAAGTTGGACACTTAATGACTGAGCCACCCGGGGGGCCCCTGGAGTGGATTGTATTTTAATGAGAGTGATGTAGTGCTGTGAAAAAGTACAGACTTTGTTATCAAATAGAATCCCAGCCTTTTCACTAGTTATTGGCATGGCCCAAGTAGTTGGTTTGACTTACGGACCTTTAGTTTGTTTCCATGCAAAATGGAAAGATATTCCAACCTCATAGGTCTGCTAAAATGGTTAAATGAGATATTCCAGTATCTACCGTGTAATAAATACTCAGTAAGTACTTATGGTTTCTGAAATATGTGGCCATATTGCTTGCCAAGGCCTTACGATACTACCAGTTCTAGGAATTATTAACATTTCTTCTTTGTCATCCAGTCATTAAAAAAATCAAAATATTACACAAATGTACATAAAGATTGTTAGTATTATCCAGAGTATATTTTAAAAGATTTCTACAAATGGATTAGAAAAAGAAGATAACCCCAGAGAAAAATAGGCAAAGAATGTGAATGGGTAATGCACAAAGTGAGAACCTGAATGGCCAAGAAACATAAGATGATTAACTTCACTAATTTTCAGATGAATGACCATTAAAACAATGATATACTACTTCACCCCCACTAGGCTGGTAAGATCGGAAATCTTGACAATGCTTAAGTAACTCCACGGGCTTACTTAGACCGCTCATAAGCCGCTGGTGTGAGTGCACGTTGCCTCAGTGCCTTGGAAGAATAATTTTGGAATACTGAAAATTTTTGGAATACTGAGAATTTTTGTAGTACTGAAAAAGGTTGAAGATGTGTGTATTCTATAACCAGAATTTCAACTTCTGGGCTTAAACCCCAGAAAAAGTCTCAGCAATGCCTATCAGGAGACACATCCAGACCCTTCCATCAACACAGCTTTTGTGATATTAAAAAATTGTAAACAATCTAAATGTCCGTCAATAGGAGAATAAATACATTTTAGATAAATGAATCTTAAGCAATGGAATACTATGTAGCAGTGAAACTAAGGAGCTAAATCTATGTGTATCAACATAGATAAATTTAAGGAGTTTCAAGCAGAAAATGCACTTTCAGACTAATTCCCACCATAAGAAAATATTTACACGAGATTAAAAACCCATCAAGGCTATGCATATACTTCATGGTTTATGGATATTATTGTACGTAACAAAAGCATAAAACATGGGCGGGGGGAAATGCACCAAATTTATGGTGTGATTACATTTAGGAAAGGCAAAAGGGAGCGAGACTGAGGACAAGAGTAAAAGAGATTTCAGATGCCTCTATAACACTCTCTTATTTATAAAAAAGCCTGAAGCAAAAACAACAAAATGTTAGATTGGTTTTTTTCTTACCCGTAGTTGGAAAACACAGAAATGTATGTATTGTGTTCTTTATACTTCTTTAAATAGTTACAATATTTCCAAATAAAAAATGGGTTTCTATAATAGACAAAATTGAAATTTCTTTTACAGAGTATGATCGCTCTCACTCCTCAACAATCGTGAAGGCCTTTCCATGACAGTTTGTAAATGCAAACACATTAGTATCATTTATCTGTGAAACTTAAGGGGTGCCTGAGTGGCTCAGCTGGTTAAGGGACGGACTCTTGATTCCAGCTCAGGTCATGATCTCACAGTTTGTAAGTTCGTGCTCCACTGTCAGTGCAGAGCCTGCTTGGGATTCTCTCTCTCTCCCTCTCTCTGCCCCTCCCATGCTCACTTCCTCTCTCTCCAAATAAGTAAAATAAACTTAAAAAATTTTAGAAAAAAAGAAACACTTGTAGAAGAGACTGGCTGTCTCAGTTGGTGGAGCATGGCGACTCTCGATCTTAGGGTTGAAAGTTCAAGTCCCATGTTGGGTGTAGACATCACTTAAAAATAAAATCTTAAATGAGAGAGAGAGAGAGAGGGAGGGAGGGAGAGAGGAAGGAAGGAAGGAAGGAAGGACGGAAGGAAGGAAGGAAGGAATTCAGAAACACTGCAAATCTTTTCACAAGTTCTGTGTCCTTCAAAAAAAAAGTTAAAATGATACATCTGCTGAATTTAAAAGTCATACAATTCAGAGCCACCTGAGTGTCTCAGTTAGTTAAGAGTTCAACTTCAGCTCAGGTCTCACTGTCTGTGAGTTCAAGCCCTGCATCAGGATCTGTGCTGACAACTCAGAGCCTGCAGCCTGCTTCAGATTCTGTGTACCCCTTTGTCTGTGCTCCTCCTGTTTGCACTCTCTCTCTTTCTCAAAAATAAATAAACTTTAAAAAAAAAGCCATACAATTCAAAAACCTTATAATGAAAACAGTGGGCCATACCCACTTCCTGCTTGCTTTTTGTGTCCGGACTTCTAACGCTATTAATGACCATGGAAAACTGTCTTAGTGGTCTCTTCCGATACTTACCTCCATCCTTCAAAAAATGCATTTTTTCCCTCGAGCTTTTTATTTTATATTGACCTCTAGCCATGGAAGAGAAGGATATACGCATCCATATTTTATATCCATCACACTCACTCCTACACACACAGGTATATGTGCACGTATGCACGCGCGCGCGCGCACACACACACACACACACACACACACACAGAGGGATGCATACAGACGTACAGATACTTCTCCTCCCAAGTTCCCAGTGATGTTATGTCACTAGTTTTGGTTATATCAATGTTCATATTTTATTTTTTTCATAGTTTATATTATTATGGTTATGTAAGTGTAGTTCTCAGCTGAGTCTCGTAGTAAATGATTTCATTTCCTCATACAAATTTTTGCTTTAATTGGAATGAATTCTTGACTCATTTTTTCTTTTGCTGAGAAGTTTAGGTTGGAAATTCTTCTCAGGATTTGAAGGCATTTCTTCTAGATTCCATATTGTTCTTGAGAAGGCAAATGCCATTCTGATTTCCTTTGCTTGTAACTCGCTTTTTCATCTCGGGCAGATTTTGTATTTTCTGTTTCTTTCCATGTTCTGAAATGTATGATGGACCTTAGTGTTGGCTTCTATCCGCCTGTAGTGCTTCCAATCTCTGTTCTCACTTTCTGTAACTCCTAATAGTCCTTTCTTGGACCTGTATGTGTTCCATCTTCTAATTCTGTCATTTTCTTTTCATTTTACCTTCTCTTTTCTTTTTGTTTTATTTTCTCTTCTATTTTCCATCTCTTTGTCTTTTTATGCTTTCTTTGTGGGGATTTTCTTAATATTAATCTTTCAATCTTCCTGGATTCTGAAAAAAAATTCATTGATCATATATTTAACATCCAAGAGCGTTTTCTTATTCCCTAATTATTTCTCTTCTTTTAAAGATAATGATCCTGTCTTATTTTGTGGAAGCAAAATCTCTCATTTCCCATATTTATAAGACATTTTTGAAGTTTATTTCGGGTCCCATCTACGGCTCTTTTTCCTTTTAGCTCCATTTTTGATTGCTTCCATATATGTTTTCGTGTCTGTTTTTCAATTTTGAGTCTTTTCTTGGATGTCCGATGATCCTTGGTTATTCATATATACCTCAGAGTAAGACACAAAAAAATTTTAGTTTGGAAGCTCCATGCATGGAGCTCAGCTAGGGGGATTCATGATTGGTTAAGGGGCTAAATCTGGTCTGAAGGACTCCAAATGGACAATATATATAACTCCTGTTTCTTGGGCAGATCAGTTTTCTTGGAGCAGAATTTTCCTACTTCTTGCCTAGAAGGCGGAGGCTGGTCGTTACCATTCTAGGAGCCAGTGGGAGAGTGAGCTGGAACGTTCACCCTTGAATATGTAAACCTTAACCCACCTATTTTCAGCACGTGCCTTATTTCGCCCTCAGCCATGATGTACCCTCAATACTCTGGGTACATTTCTAGTCTTCTGCCAAGGCGGAGGGTGTCAACTACGTAGTGGGGAAGGGAAATGGGGCTTCAATCTGCTTCTTATAAAAACTTTGAATCTATCCTCCTGTGTTCAACCTCACCCCGAGTCCTTGCCTTCAGAGATATGGTTTGTCTTTAATTCCTGAACCTCTCTGAAGCAGGAATCAGCTTGTCTCTTGTTGGCTTACCTCTCTCCCCGCCCTGCGGCCATTTTGAAGATCAAAAAACCCTTAAAAATTTCAACGTGTGCTGACATGGGAAGATCTTAATGTATTATGAAATGCAACAGGCAAGTTTGGGGTGCCTGGGTGGCTCAGGTGGTTAAGCGTCCAACTCTTGATTTCAGTTCAAGTCATGATTTCACGGTTTGTGAGATCGAACCCTGCATCAGGTTCTTTGCTGACAGTGCTGAGCCTGATTGGGATTCTGTCTCTCTCTCCCTCTCTCTCTGCCCCTCCCCTGTTCATACTCTCTCTCTCTCTCTCTCAAAATAGATAAATAAACTAAAAAAAGGGCAAATTTGATTTCTGTGATCTTATTTCTCCTTATATAAATACATATACATGTATATAAACATACATATGATATGTTATATAACATGTATATGTGTGTGGTGTGTGTATTGGTGTGTATGTTTAATAGACAAAGAAAGAACCATGGAATAATACATACCAATCTTAATAGCTGTTACTTCTGGGAACTGGATTGAGTGGGGTGTGACTTTCATTATTTCCTCTTTAGTCTTTTATTTTTTAAACAGGGACATTTAAACTTCATAAAATTATTATTGTTATGATATAGGTTTAATAGTTATTTCCAGGTGATAAAAGCAGGCTATAAAATAGTAGGTGCAATATACATATTTTATTATATACATACACACACACAACCAGGGAATGAGAGAGGAGAGGAAGAGAGAGCAAAAGGAGAGAGGTTAGAAGAACGAGCCTGAAAACATATAAAGAGGGGCTACTTCTGGATAAGGAAGTTAAAAATATTGTTTAATGATCTGTTTATTTTGCCATTCATTTCCTCAGCACGTATTTGTTGCACACATACTTTGTGACGGATACTATTCCAGGCACTGGAAATCCAGAGGTAAATAAGATAAGCCAAGTTCCTACCCACATAAGACTGGCATTCTGGCCCCCAAGGGCATGTACACTGACTTGCTTTCATTAAAAACCTGTGTCTTCTACCTAAAAACAAAGAAACAAAAAACACTGGCATTCTGATGGGTGGAGACAGCAAAAAAATCAAATATGATGATTTTGGATAGGGACAAGTGATATTTAAAAAAATTTTGAGGGGCACTTGGGTGGCCCAGTTGGTAAAGTGTTTGATTCTTGGTTCTTGGTTTGGCTCAGGTCATGATCTCATGGTCCATGAATTCAAGCCCCAAGTCAGATTCTGTGCTTACAGCACACAGCCTGCCTCTCTCTCTCTCTCTCTCTCTCTCTCTCTCTCTCTCTCCCTGCCTCTCCTGCTCTCGCATCCTCTCTCTCTGTCTTTCTCAAAATAAATAAATACACTTTAACAACAACAACAACAAAAACCAAACAATTTGAGTAATGAAGGAGAGGATGGTGGGACTGTGGTGACTTCCTTTAGCTGATGAGAGAAGGCTTCTCTGAGAAGGTGAGAAAAGAATGCTGAGGAGTGGAAAAGCCCAAAAGAAATTTCAGGGAAAGGTAGTCCTGGCATAGGGAATAGCAAGATGGAAATGAACTTGGCATGTATGAGGAACAGAAAGAAGGCCAGTGTAGCTAGGATATAATGAATAAGAAGAAAGAGGTAGGATATGAGTTTAGCAAGATAGCCAAAAGCCAGATCATGTCGATTTTAGATTTCATTCTACCTGCAAGGGGAAGCAATGGAGGGTGCTGGGGAATGATATTATCTAATTTATCCTTTTAGAATATCACCTGTCTGCTAACTGGGGACTCGACTGTGACCAGAGAGGTGTGTGAGGGATACATTGGAAGCAAGGGGACCAGTTAAGAGAGTGCTTCGGTAGTCCAGGAGAGAGAAGACGGACATTTGGACTCAGGTGGTCATGGTGGAGGTGAGGACGAGTGATTGGAATCCAGACGCACGTCGGAGGTAGAGCTGACGGTACTTGCTTGGATATAGTTAGGTTGGTGGGGGTGGTGAGTAATGAGGGAAACTGGATAATAAAAGATGATGCCTCCATTTTTGGTTTACGCAGCTGGATGTTGGTGAGACTGAAAACCTAAGTCAGAAGCAGATGTTTGGGGGAAAAAACTAAAAATTCTCTTCGGACATATTCCATTTGAACAGCCCACTGGACAACCAAGCAAAGAAGTTGAGTAAGCAACTGTGTGTATCTACCTGAAGATCAGAAGTCAGGACAGGTCTCATCAGCGTAAAGATTTTATTTAAAGCTACGGATCTGGATGAGATTCTATAGAAAAAGGAAGGACAAGGACAAGACTTTGGAGTCTATCAACATCTAGAGGTAGAAAGGAGGTTGAGAAGGGGCAAGAAATGAGGAAGGAGGAAAATTAGGTGAGCAGTGTCATGAGAGCTGATTTTTTTAATTGAAGTAATATGTGAAAAACAGTACCTAAATAATGTTTGTATTTAGTATGTTTAAACGCTGTGTAGCAAATTCTAATGCGGAATTTTTAAATAACATTTTTTTTTAAATAAAGGAAACAACAAAGTAATCAAAACCAGTTACTAGTCTAGTAATCTGAATTCAGATGCCATGCTTTATCATTTATTCTATGTCCTCTGGCCAAGCACTTCATCTCTTGGACCTAAAATTTACTCCTCTATAAAACTAAAGATAATATACACCGAGGCTATGTGGATGAACTAATGATTGGTATATAAACGGAGAGTGGCTATTATCCTTTGGGTTGCCTTTGGACAGTCACAAAAATTGTAGCAGCGTGGATAGTAGGACACACCCATCACCCATATTGTATAAGGCCCTGTTCATCTTGGAGATATTGCTGATGATTCTTTTTTTATCTATAATGCATCATGGACCATAATATCATATAGCTTATTTTTTTCTTTAAATTAATTAATTAATTATGTATTTTGAGAGAGAAAGAGAGTGCAAGTGGTGGAGGGAGAGGGGCAGAGAGAGAGGGAGAGAGAGAGAGAGAGGATCCCAAATAGGCTCCACACTGTCAGAGCAGAACCCCATGGGGGGCTCGAACCCACGACCTGTGAGATCATGACCTGAGCTGAAACCAAGAGTCAGATGCTTAATTGACTGAGCCACCCAGGCGCCCCATCGAGTTTCTTAATCTCCAATTACTCGTGACTCAATTAATGCTCCTGAGGAGCACAGAAAGACCCAAGATGAAGCGACCCACGCTGCAGGTAAATCTATTAAAATTCTCTGAGAAGCAGTCTTCCTACTCATTCACAAATCAAATGGCAGTCATCGTCAGGTTTTGTTTATGTACTATGCTTTAAAATGGTAACCCCTTCCACAGAGGTCAGAAATTAAATTTACATAATCATTCAGCTTAATAAGGGTAGTCAAAATATTCTTAGGGCTCCAAGAACTACTCTCCGTGAAAGACTACACGATGGCCTCATGGCGCTCACCTGGCACGTGGAGGCACACCGGGACATCGTGATCCTGTCATTGGCTTCCAGCCAAATTTTGGTCCGTGCACTAATTGTTATTGTTTTTGCCATAAATAATGACATTGAATGTATATCCAAGAGGTAGAGAGATAACAGACTCTGGACTATTACCCAACTTTCAAAAGAAAGGAAATCCTATTACATGCTCCAATGAGAATAAACCTTAAAGATATTTGCTAAGGGAAATAAGCCAGTCAAATATTAGAGAAATATCTCATGTTCACTAAAACACGCATGAGCTTTAATCATGTTTTTAAGGCAGTCTACTTGGGGCAATGAGTGCTTTCCTCTTTTTTTTTTTTTTTAAACATAATCGTAATTTGTTATCTACAACGACAAGAAATTTGACTTTCTTAAAATTGTTTTTGAGAGAGAGAGAGCATGAGCAGGGGAGAGGGGCAAAGGGGAGAGGGGGAGAGAGAGAGAGAGAGAGAGAGAGAGAATCTCAAACAGGCTCCATGATGTCCCAACATGGGGCTCGATCCCATGACCCTGGAATCAATCATGACCTGAGCTGAAATCAAGAGTCGGATGCTCAACAGACTGAACCCCTCAGGTGCCCTGTGAGCACTGTCAACAGGGGTGCCAAGACCATTCATCAGGGAAACAACACTCTTTTCAACAAATGATGTTGAAAAAAACTGATATCCACAGGCAAAAGAATGAAATTGGACACTTACCTTATGCCATGTGCAAAAATTAACTCAAAATGGATTAAACACCTAAATGTAAGATTTAAAACTATAAAAGTTTTAGAAGAACACACAGGGGGACATTTTCATGCTGTTGAAAAGGTCATTGATTTCCAGATATGACACCACAGGCACAGGCAACAAAAGTAAAACTAGACAAATGGGGTTATGTCAAACCTAAAAACTTGTATGGCTCAAAGGACACCATCAACAGAGTTAAAAGGGAGCCTACAGAATGGTAGGAATTATTTGCAAACCACATATTTGATAAGGAGTTAATATCCAGAATAAGTAAAGAATTCCTACAAATCAGTAACAACAAAAAGAACCACACCAAATAAACCAATTGAAACAGGGACAAAGAACTTGACAGACATTTCTCCTAAGATATGATATGTAAGGGACCAACAAGCAAATGAAAAGATATGCAAACGCCACTAAGCATGGGAAAATGCAAATGGAAACCATGATGACCATTAAGATAGTAACAAACAGAATAAAAACTGTAGGCAAGGATGTGGAGAAACCGGAAGACTCGTACACCGTTAGAGGGAGTGTATGGTGGTGCCACCACTATGGAGAACAGTGTAGCAGTTCCACAAAACACTCAAAATAAAATCGCTGTAGGATCCAGCGATGCCACTTCTGTGTACATACCTAACAGAATTGAAAGCAGAATCCTGAAGAGGTGTTTACAGTCTCGTGTACAAGCTGCATTATTCACACCAGTCCAGAGGCAGAAGCAACCCTCTCCCCTGGGGGATGGCTGGAGAAACAAAAGTGGGACACGTTATACATGCGATGGAACGTTATTCCTTAAAAAGGAAAAATCCTGTCATATGCTACGACGTGAACAAGCCTTAAGGACATTGTGCTAAATGAAATAGTCAGTCAGATAAACACGAGTACTGCATAATTCCACTTCTATGAGATGTCTAATGCAGGCAAATTTGTAGAAAGAGAAACAGAATGGTGGTTTCCAGGGGGTGAAGGAAGGGGGAAATAGGGCGTTATTTACTGGGGATAGTTACACTTTCACAGGATGATAAAGTTCTGGAGATCTCTTGCACAACAATGTGAATATACTTAACACTATTTAACTGTTATTTATGTATTTTTCTATAATTAAAAAAAAGATTGAAAAAAGTGTGCTATAATCTCCTGAAGGCTGAAAACCACTATGAGAAACACTAAGTGATCCAATTCTCACTTTTGTGTGTGTGTGTGTGTGAGAGAGAGGGAGAGCCTGAACTATAGCACAGAGTGCTTTCTGGAACATATTATTTTTACGATCAAGCTTTGGTCATTAGAATTACCTGCAAAACTTTTTAAAAGTTCCTAGGTATCTACATCCCTGATTTAGAGAATCAGAACTTTATGGGTGGGGCACAAAATTATTTTGCTTTCTTTAATGTTTATATATATATATATATATATATATTTTTTTTTTCCGAGAGAACACAAGTGGGAAAGGGTCAAAGACAGGGTGACAGAGGATCTTTCTTTTTTTTTAATGTTTATTTATTTTTGAGAGACAGAGAGAGACAGAGCATGAGTTGCGGAAGGGCAGAGAGAGAGAGAGGAAGACACAGAATCCAAAGTAGGCTCCAGGCTCTGAGCTATCAGCACAGAGCCCGACGCAGGGCTCCAATTCACAAACTGTGAGATCATGATCTGAGCTAAAGTCCAACACTTAACTGACTGAGCCACCAAGTGCCCCTACAGGGTGACAGAGGATCTGAAGTGGGCTCTGCACTGACAGCAGCAAGACCCATGTGGGGCTTGAACTCACAAACCATGAGATCATGGCCTGAGTTGGCTGCTCAACAGATCTAACTACCCAGGTGCCCCCCCGCCTTTATAAAGTAGACTTCACGCCCAGTGCAGAGACCAATATGGGGCTTGAATTCATGACCCCAAAATCAAGACCTCAGCTGAAGTCATGAGTTGGACCCACGTGCCCTTATATTTTAGTTCTTCTGGCAATTTTGAAGTACAGTAATTAACTACTGGTGTAAACCAAAAGACTGACCCTTTTTTAGCTTCAAAACACAGGGTTCTTAGTTTGGGCTTCCTTTCTGGTGCTCTCTACCTGAAGATTGATACCAAATGAGCTATTTAGAGCAAAGATAGTTTGAATTATACTGTTTTTGAAAGCTTCTAAAACCAGAGGCAAAGATAATGACTAATACTACACTTGGAAAGAAGACTCAACATGTTTTTGGCAAAATGTCTTCATTGAATGACACTCGGGACATTGCCTAGTAAAAAGAGCTTTCAGCGTGGAAGAACAATTAGTACTGGGTTTTTATGGGCAGGTGTTTTGTTGTACAGTTGAGCGAAAATAATGATAGGCTCCATATGAAGCTGTGCTTGTAAATGGGTGATTTATGTATGATGGTGAAGTGCTTAATGGAGTTGGACCAAAGTATGACTATAGATCTGTGTTGTTTTTATTTAGTTGCTATTCTTTTCTGAGCTCTATATCAAGACCTACTAGGCCCAATGACTTGTGTTGGAAGAGGATTCTTGCTAGTATGATAGAAAGAAGGTAGGGCTCTGAATGCCAGCCCAGCACAGTTGGTATTTCTCACGATGCCTCTTGACTATGATCCAGTGATAAAAGAAATGTTTCAAGATTTGCTCAAAATCAGTCGCATCAACTAAATGGAGTCAGATTCATTTAGGGAGTTGAGGCCTAAACTCAACATGCAAGAAAAAATACTGGAGAATCAAATTATCCTTGAAAATTCTTTACATTATCCAAACAGTGAAACCGAAAAGCAAACTCTGGTTTTCCCTTGTATTTTAACTTAGCCTCCATGTCTATGGTTTGTGCGGTCAAACTGAAATGGGCGGAATTACAGAGCTAAGGAAAGGCCAATTTTTCTTCTCTGCTGTTTTTTTGGTTCTGTCTTTCTAGTTCAGACGGTTTTGCTTATGTTGCTTCTATGTTCCATTTATGTACCATCCTTCCCCTTCCATTTCCTGGTTCTCCAGTTTTGGAGTAACATATCACTTAGGCCCATAGGTCTTGGAGTCAGGTTTTCCAAGTTCAAATTCAGGTTCTACAATGTATGTCTTGGGCAAATTACTTCATCTGTACAAGCCTCGGTTTGCTTATTTGTCAAAAGAGGGTAGTGAGTGTGCCTATATCATTAGGCTGTGAGGATTAAGTGAGTCAATACTTGGGGGCCCCAGTGGCAGCGCCTATAAAAAGTGCTCAAGGATCTAAGTGATTACTTACTGGTGGCAGTAGTGGGGGTTGGGTGACAAGGCAGTGTTCAGTCTTGAGAGACCTACAGTAGGACTGGGAGAAACCTAAGTGCTTCATTAACATAGGTATTTTCCTCAGGCTGTAGAGCATAAATGTTCCTTTTATGACTCCGGTTATTATTACTTGAACATTACCATCTGCAGCCTAAATAGCCATGACATCAGTCTCTGGCTAAACGAAAACCCAAAGTGAGTGGCTGTTTATTCTTTCTTGAAACTCAGTTGATTTTGAAGAGGCCGTGTGGCCAGCCAGAGTCACAGAGCCTCCTTCAGGGCATTTTAAGACCTCCTTGTCATCCCTCTTGAGTGATACATAGGCTGGAATATTTTCATTAGAGCGAGTAAGTAGCATTTATTATAATTGTTCCCAGGAAAATAGTGCGTGTTAGTACCTAAGATGTGTAAGTATTGCTTGAGTTTCTTACACGACGGTGATACAATCTAGCAAGTACATGAATACTCGTTTGTGTGAACTGCACACAGAAATCAGCTGATGAGAAATCAGATGAACGGGCTCTTTAAATAGAAGCTACCTTGTCTTTTGGCTAGAACACAGAAAGAGTGACTAACAACCCCAGCAACAAATGGGTGGCTCATTCAATTCAAAGACCAAGATTTTGTCTCTCAGAGTCCCTGCTCTCAGGATGTCTGTGGGGATTTTCTTACTTGCGGCCAACCTACATAGCCTCCAAATTAGCAAGTGAGGTCAACTTCTGGAGGCCTCTCTTTGAAATTGGGAAATCAGTTGGCTAAGTAAATTGGGCCAGATTGAGGAGGACCTCAAATGCCAGGGGAAGGGATGAGATGCACAAGAGAGGGCTGAGTGTAAGTTTTTAGGTTGGACTGGCAATCCTGAAGCACTCTAGCTCTTGTGTCCCCTCTGAAGAAACCCCTTCCTCCCCCCCTTTTCTCACACAGTACATAGCTCCCACTCCTGCCTCTAGTCTAGGACACTACTTGTGAGAACCAAGTACACACACACATACTGAAGCTGCAATGACCCCTCCCCACCCTACCTCGCCCTTCCCCACCCAGGTTTTGAGAGCATTCCCACCCTTCACCTGGGGCCCTCCACATGGGCCGCACCCTTGAGGTGACTCAGGAAAGCTGGCCTCAGCACTCTCTGGAGGCTTGGGAGGATGGCGGCCCTCTGCCCAGGGCCCTGTGCCCTCTGCCCAAACAAGCAAGGCAGCAAAACATCACTCACTGGCTTGGTAACTCTCGTGTGATTTCTCGCAAACTGTGATGGGTGTTACTCAAGTGGTAGTTTGCTGTCTCTCAGGGGCAGAAAAAAATACGAGGACATCTTGCAAAAACTTTGTAAGGCAGACCTGCTTTCAAAATAGATGCAGTAATTTACCAATTCCCAACTATTTGCTGAGCTCCTTCTGTGTGTGAGGCCAGGACTGTGTCAAATGCAGGCTGAACAAAGATGATGAGTAAAATGGGGTCTTTGCTGTCAAAGGGTTCTATGCCTCACAGAGGAGGTTCATGTTACCCGGATGTCAGCTGCCTACTTCCCACACATCTGTGACATTTGGTGGGAGTGCCTTGACCTTCAGCTCATGGTTGGGAAGCCTTAAATCTCCCCAAGATTATCTATGTATCCATAGATGGATAGATAGATAGACAGAAAGATAGATAGATAGATAGATAGATAGATAGATAGATAGATAGATGATAGATAGATCTATCTATTGATACATAGATATAAGAAGATATATCTATATATCCAACTAGTTTCAAAAGTTTCCTTACCATCTCATGACTCCTCTGTCTCTGGGTCCATGTCTACACACATTACTTCTGATTCCTTTCAAATACACCAAAATGACAAACCCAAACTCATTGCTCCTAACAACAATCTACTTTTAATTTTTTAAAATATTTATTCATATTTAAAAAAGCAAGAGCAAGAGAGGGGCAGAGAGAGAGGGAGACACAGAATCTGAAGCAGGCCCCAGGCTCTGAGCTGTCAGCACAGAGCCCAATGTGGGGCTTGAACTCATGAACCACAAGATCATGACCTGAGCTGAAGTCGGATGTTTAAACAACTGAGCCACCTAGGCGCCCCACAACAATCTGCTTATTATAAAGTCAGTTGGCTTTTTCAGGGCAAAGGGCCTCACTGTAAAGTGTGTGGCCTTTTGTATCTTGTTTGCTATACTCCTCTCGCTGTCCACATTTCTCCTTCCTTTATTCTCCCCATCAGGTCTGAGGATCAAGTGAATTCTGCTCCTTATCTGGTGTAATCTTGACCTCTTCTCTGAGGCACTCTTCTCTTAACACCACATGACACGTCTTGATAGAAACTCACTAAATCTAAACAATGGTAAGAAAATGTTTCCTGGGGCGCCTGGGTGGCTCAGTCAATTGAGCATCAGACTTCAGCTCAGGTCATGATCTCATGGTTCATGGGTTCGAGCCCTGCATGAGGCTCTGTGCTGACAGCTCAGAGCATGGAGCCTGCTTTGGATTCTGTGTCTCCCTCTCTCTCTGCACCTCCCCTGCTCGTGCTCTGTCTCTCTCAAAAATAAAAAAAAATATATTTAAAATATTTTTTAGGGAAATATTTCCCAACAAAAGTGATTCTTGTCCTAAGAGAAATCTCATGCCTGCTACTAAGAGAGAGAATATTCATCTATCCTTAATGTTACATATATTAAAAATAAATGTCATTATGATAGCTCTCCTTGTAGAGATCTAACCAAGGTACTAGGGGACTCAGGAAACCTTCCCAGCTATGAGGCAGTGACTCAGCCCTATGTAGGGTGGACAGCAGATGTGCAGTTTTGCTGACCTCAAGCTTTCGTCAAGTTCTCATCTTAAGCAGCGTCATAGCTGAAGTCTCAACTCTCAGGAGGTAGTTGCCCCAGACAGACCAGAAGAGAAAATCTGGAGACCGGGCACACCCGCCCCGGTGGGGCAGGGCGGATGCTCTGGGCAAACACAACTGGAAGCAGCGGGAGGTCTGGGAAGGGGGAGCACGGTGTGTGAAGGGGCGGGAATGACTGCCACTGGCCGTCCAGGCAGGTGACAGCATCAGGGAGGTCTAGCCAGGCAGGCTAGAGTACTGGCAGGGGAGCAGCATGTGGGCATGTAGGTGCCGAGTGAAGAAAATCTGTTTGAGATTGGGTCAAGCAGAAGATCTTGCAGAAACTAACAGAGTATAAGCAAAAAATGGAGTTTTAAGAGTAAAGCTCTCATCTTGGGAGGGAGAGAAGGGACTGGCAGAAGCCAAGAAGGTTATTGGCTTAGAAGAACTGGGATGCAGGTCGGGGTTATTTAGACATTAAGCTTAATGTCTTTAGTAGAGCTGAGTCACTTGAGCATGGTCTCCAGTTCTGCCTGATGACGTTGAGGCACAGCTGCCATGGAAGGGCGAGAACTGAGGGGGGATGAGATTCTGGCTGATGGTGAAGGGTGAAGGTGAAGGTGAAGAAGCTGGGGAGAGAGCAAGGCAAATCACTGTGGGCTTCTCCTATCTACCTGTCACTTCCCAGCATCAAAGACCCCTCTGTTTCTTTCAGAACTTAGGCAGTTTTGGGGCACCTGGGTGGCTCAGTCGGTTAAGCATCCAACTCTTGATTTCAGCTCAGGTCATGATCTTGTAGTTCATGGGATTGAGCCGCATGTCAGTCCCTGACAGCACAGAGCCTGTTTGGGATCCTCTCTGTCCCTCTCTCTCTACCCCTCCCCTGCTGGTGCTCTCTCTCAAAATAAATAAATAAACTTAAAAAATAAAAACTAACTTGGGGGTGTTTCAGCTCTTTTTCTGGACCGACACCTTTATCATAATTTTAGAACTTGGTTCTAGGCCAAAGGTACTTCCTTATTTTCTGTCTTTGGGTATATTTCTCACCGGTGCTGAGCCGGACATAGCAGTGTTCCACCCTGGCATTTGGTCTTCCCTGGGTAAATGGCACTACCTGTAAGTACGTCCAGGCTCTAGAGCCAGACTGCTTAGGTTTGAATCCTGGCTCTATCATTTACTGATTATGTGACCTTGGACAAGTAACTTGGCTTTTCTTTGCCTCACTGTCCTCATCCGTAAAATGGGGGTAATAATAGTGCCCACTTCATAAAGAGGTTGCAAGGATTAATTCAATGAATTTAGATATTATAAGCCTTTAGCACAATTCTTGGTACTTAATAATCAATAAATGTCAGCTATTAACTATTATTTTTCCAGTGAGGAGGAGGCCTGAAGAGGATTTGGCTAGATCTGAGGCCTCAATAAGTATATTTTGAGGGCCCACCATGTGCCAGGTGCTGTGCTAAGAATTTGGGGTGTATCAGCTGATAAGCTAGACAAGAACCCCTGCTCTATGGTGACGTCTTTTTCTGTTGACTCTGAAACAAAAAGTGGGATTTTTAGCACTGTTGTCTAAGGGAGCTGCAAGAATTCCACTTCCTAGTTTTTTCCTGTGCAACTGTTTACAAGGATTGAAGGTAGCAAATGCTACATCTAATCCGAAGGCCTCCACCAGGTCAGACCTAACCACGTTATGACTAGTTCCTTCCTTCTGAGAAGCACAGATACCCCCGACAGACCTCCAGAGCACCCATTGCCAACCCAAGATAGTGCTGTGCTTACCTGAGAACCGGTGGGACCTCTATGAATCTTCTCGCCCTACTTTTTACTCAGGGTAGGCTTGGTGACGTGCTCTGGATCAGGGCTTCATATCGGCAGTGTTATCAATGTTTCTTTGTAGAAGGTGCTGTCCTCTGCGTTGTGGGATGTTTAGCAGCATCCCTGGCCTCTACTCCCAAGATGCCAGGAGCACCTTTCCAGTTGTGATAACCAAAAATGTCTCCAGACATTGCCAAATGTCCCCTGGAGGTAAAGTCATCCTTGGTTGGGAACCGATACTGACCAACTAATTCTATGGTTGACAAGTCTTCTTCTTCTTCTTTTTTTTCTTAAGATTTTATTTTATTTTTGGGAGAGAGGGAGCACAAGTCGGGGAGGTGCAGAGAGAGAGGAGGACAGAGGGTCAGAAGCGGGCACCACGCTGACAGCAGAGAGTCTGATGTGGGACTCGAACTCATGAAATGCAAGATCATGACCTGAGCTGAAGTCAGAAGCTCCACTGACTGAGCCATCCAGGTGCCCCTCTTCAGTTGACGAGCTTGCTTAACACAGCCTCTGTTCTAGTG
The DNA here is from genome assembly GCA_004024585.1 of Paradoxurus hermaphroditus. Classification (NCBI taxonomy): domain Eukaryota; kingdom Metazoa; phylum Chordata; class Mammalia; order Carnivora; family Viverridae; genus Paradoxurus; species Paradoxurus hermaphroditus. The sequence goes on from PITB01019427.1 coordinate 32,002, forward strand.
ACAGACCACTCTGTTCCAATGTCTGTCATCAGCAGAGCTTCTGTGGCACCCCAGATCTGAGGGCCTCTCCTGTGCTCTATTCATGGCTTCCACAACTGTATCACACAAATGGGCAACCCCGAGGAGTTCTCTGACCCAGGTTCACTCATGACATGAGGGTGGGCTTGTGGAGGGGAGGATAGAAAAAGGGAGAGGCAGCCATTCATCTCTTTGTGTTTTTACGGTTCTCAGACCATATTTACAGAGGGCAGGCCACACAAAATAGTATCTAGCTCTTTCCCAGAGACACTGAGTTCACTGCACTTGGACAGAGAGACAGGTGTGATTGATGGTACATTTTCTTTTTCTTTTGTCGTTTCTCTTCCACATTACAATGTTACCTAGGCCAGCTTCAGTTCGCCTGTGTGGCCACTTAGGTGGCTTGATCTAGCTTGGGGACCTTAGAGTCAGTTTTGAAGTTCCTAAAAACATTTGCAGAGAGAGGTCGCCCCCATGAGCTCTAGCTCAAGGCACAGCTCATCAATGACAGCTGGTGGCTCTGAGACAGGCTGAGATGCCCTGGGTACCCTATATTCACCAGCACGTCCCCAACAGTAGTTACTGGCCCTTGTATACAAGCACCTAGCTCAGTGTCCATTTCTGGAATGGTGCCCATTCTAAGGAGACTGCCATATGCCTGAATTTTTAGAGTCAGAATTAAATCTGGTGTTTATATTAAGATATTGATTTTGAGGGCCTCTTTGTCCTATATATTTTTTTAAATCAAGTCTTGTCTTTGTAGGTTGCCCTTTGAAAGATACGGGTGTGCAAAGCTAGAAGGACCCTACTTTTTGCAAGTTACTAACGCGATTTGCCAACTCAGCTGTATCTCACTCTAGTG
>PITB01019428.1:7651-33023 GCA_004024585.1 Paradoxurus hermaphroditus
TCTTTCTCTTAGTAACTGCTGAAGCATGCTATGAAGTAATTTCCTAAGAAAGAAGGCTCCAGGGGTGATTTTTTTTAAAACCTATTTTATTGTTGTTATGAGAAACTTCTAACACATAGTAAAGAAGAGACAATAATGCAATGGACCCTTATAAACCCACCCATCACCTCTAATAATGATCAACTCTTGGCCAACTCTATTCCACCCGTATTTGTAGCTGTTTCTCACTACCCCCAGGTTATTTCAAGCAAATCAAGTCCCAGATACCACATCACCAGTAAATATATAAGAATATGTCTTGGGGAGCACCTGGGTGACTCAGTGGGTTAAGCGTCTGACTCTAGATTTCGGCTCAGGTCGTGATCTCACAGTTTGTGAATTTGAGCCCTGTGTCCAACTCTGTGCTGGCAGTGCGGAGCCTGCCTGGGATTCTCTCTTCCTGTCTGTCTCTCTCTGCCCCTCTCCAACTCTCTCTCAAAGTAAAGAAGTAAACTTAAAAAAAAAAAAAAGAATAGGGGCACCTGGGTGACTCAGTCAGCTAAGTGTCCAACTTTGGCGCGGCTGATGATCACATGGTTCATGAGTTCGAGCCCCACGTCGGGCTCTGGCTGACAGCTCAGAGCCTGTTTCAAATTCCGTGTCTCCCTCTCTTTCTGCCCTTCCCCCACTCATGCTCTGTCTCTCTCTGTCTCTCTGTCTCTCTCTCAAAAATAAACATTTAAAAAAAGAATATATCTTGACAAGGTACAGGCTGTTTTAAAAAACATAATCACTATGCTCTTAACCCACCTAGAAAATAGCTATAATTTCTTAGTATCATCAAATCACCAGCACTGTTCCAATTTCCCTGATGGGTATGAATGTTTGCTTGTTTGAATTGGATCCAATTACAGTTGTTTGATGTGTCTCTTGAGTGTCTTTGAATCCATGCTTCCCCCATCTCTTTTTTTCCTTATGGTTTGTTTGTCGAAAAGAATTGTTTTTTTTGGTTTTGTTTTTCTTGTAAAATTTCCCACCCTCCGGAGTTCGCTGATCGCATTCCTGTTGTGACACGTGACACAGTCTTTGATCTCCTGTACTTCCTGTGAATTAGTCATGAAGTCTCGGGTCTTGATCAGATTCAAGCGTGATGATTTCACGGGCACTTTCTTAGGCGGTATTGTTCATCCCCAAAGGGCTACGCAATATGTCTACGTGTCTCTCTGTTAGTGACGCAAGCGGCCGTTGGTGATCCTCGCCTGCATGCATTTATTATTGCAGGTTGCAGCGTGGCGATATTCTGTCACTCCTTCCCTTATTAGCTGGAAGACTTCTGCCTTAGAGAGCCACGTCCCCTCACTTACGATTCAGTTACCCTGAGGTTCCTATGGGAAAGATTGGATAAATTCCCTTTATTTACAATTTTTCAAAATAATGAGTCCCTAGCATCTCCCAAAGGCAACCTGTGAACTTTTAAAATTTTAGTCATGGGGGCGCCTGGGTGGCTTAGTCAGTTAAGCGGCCGACTTCAGCTCAGGTCGTGATCTCAAGATCTGTGAGTTCGAGCCTCGAGTCGGGCTCTGTGCTGACGGCTCAGAGCCTGGAGCCTGCTTCAGATTCTGTATCTCCCTCTCTCTCTGCCCTTCCCTTGCTCACGCTCTGTCTCTCAAAAATAAAATAAAAAACTCTAAAATTTTAGTCACGGACCTGCAAGTGTTTGATGTGTTCCGATCCATTACGGTTCTTATCCTTACGGATGTTCAGCTCATCCCTTGTTTTGCCAGGGCAAACCTTGTTCAGTTGGCCCCTGAGACTCTTGCCTTTTTTCTTCCTGGGTACCCGAAGTGAGAGATGTTCCAGTCTTCTCTTCTTTGTTTCCTGTCCTAGACATGTAATGAACTCTTTCTCATCGCTCCTGGGTTGGTCATGTTTCCAGACCTTTTTTGGTAGAGCTAGAAATGAATGTTTATTTTTCAATTAATTAATTAATTATTTTTTGGAGAGAGAGAAAGAGAGTGGGGGAGGAGCAGAGGGAGAAAGAATCTTAACCAGGTGCCACACCGGGTGCAGAGCCAACATGGGGCCTGATCCCATGACTCTGGGGTCATGACCTGAGCTGCAATCAAAAGTCACATGCTCAACTGACTGACTCACCCAGGGGCCCCTAGAAATGCATTTTTAGAAAGAGAAAATACATCAAGAATTCACACCAAAAACGTCTGAATCAAATTGAAGACTAAGGATTTTGGCATAACTTCCTGGATCTTGTATCTCTTTTTTTTCCACACTCAATATAAAGTAAGCTTGGTACCTTCTGAAATGTCTGAGCAGCTCTTTATTCTCCCTTATGCTGAATGGACAGGTCGGCTTGGTAGAGGATTCAGGCGTGAAAATAGTTTTCCATGGGAGGTGCCTGGGTGGCTCGGTGGGTTGAGCTTTCAACTCTTGATTTTGGCTCAGGTCATGATCTCAGTGTTTGTGAGACGAGCCCCATGTGGGGCTCCGTGCTGAGAGTAAGGAGCCTGCTTGGGATCTTCTCTCTCCCTCTTTCTCTCCCGTTCCTCCTCAGCCCTGCTCACTCGCACACACTCTCTCAAAATAAATAAATAAACATTAAAAAAAAAAAAAAGAAAGAAAGAAAATAGTTTTCTAGGAGAACTTTGAAGGCATGCTCCATTTTCTTCCAAACAACCAATGTTGCCGTTGAGAAGTCTGGTGCCGTTCTGACATTTTCTTGTACAGGGCCTTATTTTACTTTATTTTTTCATTAAAGGGAGCTTTTAAGATCTTTTCTTTGTCTTTACAGTTCTGACACACCGCTATGACATGTGTAGGTGTGGATCTTTTATTTATTTTTATTATTATTTTTCAAAATTTATTTATTTATTCTGAGAGAGAGAGAGAGAGAGAGAGAGAGAGAGAGAGAGAGAGAAAGGGAGGGGCAGAAAGAGAGAATCCTGAGCTGGCTCCGCACAGTCAGTGCAGAGCCTGATGCGGGGCTGGAACTCCTGAACCTCAAGCTCACAACCTGAGCCAGGATCAAGAGTCAGACGCTTAACTAACTTGAGCCACCCAGGTGCCCCTAGATGTGACTAAGGTACATCTAGGTAAGGCTAGCCTAGATAAGGCTATTTGTTATTTTAAAAAAATTTTTTTAATGTTTTTATTTATTTTTGAGAGCAGGAGAGACACAGCATGAGTGAGGGAGAGTCAGAGAGAGAGAGAGGGAGATACAGAATCTGAAGCAGGCTCCAGGCTCTGAGCCGTCAGCACAGAGCCTGACACGGGGCTTGAACTTACAGACTCTTACAGACTGTGAGATCATGACCTGAGCCGAAGTTGGACGCTCCACCGACTGAGCCACCCAGGCGCCCCTGTTATTTTTTTTTTAAAGTTTTTAATGTTTGTTTATTTTTGAGAGATACAGAGTACAAGTGGAGGAGGGGCAGAGAGAGAGGGAGACACAGACTCCAAAGCAGGCTCCAGGCTCTGAGCTGTCAGCACAGAGCCCAACGTGGGGCTAGAACTCATGATCCATGAAATCATGACCTGAGCCGACTTTGGATGCTTAACCGACTGAGTCCTCCAGGCACCCCATGACGTGGGCTCTTTAAAATGCTTGGGAAGGGAGTGGGGGCAGTTTCCAACATGCAGGTGGCTAGCTAGCCTCTGGCTTTCCGCTCCTTTTCTCCTGCCTGCTATCTGTGGCGTCTGTGGTCTCTGAGCCCAGCGGCTGGGAGGGGTGTGCGGACAAGGGGACGCAACCCCCTGTGTGAGGATTCTGGGCTTCACCCTCGCTGCGTCCTCTCTAAACATCCATCCTTCCACTTGATGCCTTATAGAAATGTGTTGAAATCCTTTACCTGAAATCTTGCCGATATCTCCTCGTCTTCTGTACTGGAGCAGAAAGGAACAGACTTTACAGATTTTCCGTATAGTTATTGTAATGGGCCCTTGGAAAGCGTGAGCATGAACGCGAACTGGGAGCCTCCGCGTCGTCCCTCGGCCCTCTTCCCCGACCTCCGGCTCTTTCCAATTCCTGCAAGGGGTCTTGCTTGCTCTGAAGTCTGGTCCTTCACCCCAGAACATTTCTCCTTCCCCACCTCCACTCTGTCACCCGCCCAGACTTTGTGCCTGGTGACTCCTGCTCATCTTCCGGTCTCTTCCTCCCTCGAGGTGGTCCCCTTGCTCCTCCGCGAGCTCGGGCCCCCTCACATTCTCTGCCTTCCCCGCTGTCACGCATCTCCACTACCCTCGTACCCTAAGGCTCTTGAAGGCAGGACCTCATCTGCCTCCTGCAGCCTGATGCACCTGCTTCGAAGACGTTCTCTGTGGCCGGCAGGAGTGCGTGAGTGGCCAGCGCGGCTTCGAGGAAGCTACCAGGCGGCGGCGCGGGTGATGAGCTGGCGAGCGACTGGGAAGATGGGAAAGCCCCGGACTAGGGCGGAGGCAGGAGGAATGGCGCGGCGGGCCGTGGAGATGTTTCCGAGGACGCTGTTAGGATTTGGCGACCCTTCAGAAAGAGACGAAAGACTGCGAGCGGCCCGAAATGGCCCCACCGTCTGTGTCTTGGGAGAAGGGGAAAATGGCGCTGCTGTTTCCCGAGAGGGGGAAGATCGAAGGGGAAAGTGCACGCTGAGTTTGGACAAACAGAGATTTTATGTGAAGAGGTGTTCATGGGTCCCGTGGGAAGTAGCTGCAGACGAGGCCCCGGAGCTCCACGGAGGCATCTGGGCGGGAGCAATGGGAGTCATGAGCTTCTAGATGCTGGACGACTCGAGGGTGTGGGTGGCTCCTTCTAGGGAGACGGCCTGGAAGAGCAGGCAGGAGCGGTTAGAACCACGGGGAATCTCGGTCTTGAAGGGGCGGGTGGAGGGGAAGAGGAAGGAGTGGACAGAGAGCCAGGAGGAGAGTCCGGAAAGGCAAAGGAGGAAAGAGTGTCAAAACATCAGGACATCGGGACCTGGCTAAACTGCGACACGGCCGTCCCCTGGGACGGAGAAAGAAGAACAGTACATACTGACGAGGAGCGAGGTGCATGCATGGTGTTTGTGAAATGAACCCCGCGATTTTATTCAACCAGTATTTTTTGAGGGCCTACAGATTGCCTGGGCCCTGGGGATTCACTGGTGAGCAACACAGCCCCGAATCCCTGTCCTCATGGGGTTCATAATACAGCAGGGAAGACAGATGCCAAATAAGAAAAATGAAATACACACGGCGTGTTACAAGCAAGTGCTAGCGTAGCAAGTGTAACTGGCAAGCACGAAAGGAAAAGAATAAAGTAGGGAAGAGGAATAAGAAATCAGGTTCTGAGGTGGAGCTCGTACAATGGGATGTACAGTTTTTCATATGTTATTTTTTTTTTAGGGTTTATTTATTTATTTTGAAGGGGCATGGGCAGAGAGAATTCCAAGCAGTCTCCATGCTGTCAGCGCAGAGCCTACCGCGGGGCTCGAACTCATAAACCATGAGATCATAACCTGAGCCGAAACCAAAAGTCAGATGCTTCACCAACTGAGCCACCCAGGCACCCTGTTGTTGTTGTTTTTTAATCCAAACCCTAAACGTACACGAATTCGACTTTTGTTTATGCGTGGCCAAATATCTGGAAAGGCTTGCCCAGGAGTGGAGTAGGGGGCTGGGACACGGGCCTCCCACTCTTTCCTTTTTCTAAACCTTGGATAGATTCGGCTCTTTCGCTCAAGGTGTAGGATACCATAACAGAGAAAGTAACAGGAGCCTCGTGTGGTGTGGGCGGAGTCGGCCCAGGCCTGAAAAGAAACCCCTGGTGTGGCCCATAAGAGGTCATTGGTGGCCTCAACAGGAACAGTTCCCTTGGATTTGTGGAGACACAGGATGGACTGACGAAAAACACAAGACACACGAGTGGGTTGAAAAGTAGACTCCTCTTTCAAGAGTTTGGATGGGAAAGGGAAGGAGAGAGACCAGAAGGGGCTGTAAAGGGCCAGGGAGCGAAGACGAGCTTCGTTGAGATGGAGACGGCCTCCATGATGAGGGGGTGGAAGGAGGAGGGGAGGGAGACATTTAGGACAGTGGGAAAAGGAAGGAATGACCGACGTGAGAACAGGGAATGCCCAGAGGAAGACCTGGGCACTACATCCGGGAGCCCGGAGGGAAGGTGGTCCAGGCAGTACTGCTGGACACGAGTGTTGGGCTGAGTGAGTTGTGGCGAGCACGGAGAGGGCTCTGGAAGCTGGTCTGCGCCTGCAGGTTCACTTAAGAAAACAGCCTGTTCGCGTCTGTGTCTTGCCTGTCTGGATTTCCGTCTGGATTTCCCTGGCTCTACCGTGAGGGATGCTGGACTTATCCCTGTGACTCCAGCACACAGTAGGCCCTCAGTGAATGTTTATTGACCGAATGAATGGATTTTCTTTGTGAAGAAAGAGGTCAAGACATACCAGCTGAGTGCGGAGGGGCTGCGAGTGGGAGAGAGTGACTAATTTGGAGCCGTGGCGTTGGGAATGGGCCGGGGCGGTGGCCGGGAGCAAGCTTAGAAATTCTAAGCAACGCTGGGAGGTCTGCATGGGAGCCTCAGGGCATCGTGCCGTCAAGCAGCATGGCTCGGGATGCTTTTTTCCCCGGTGCTGCAAATCCCGGGCAGTGCAGGAGCATGCCGAGGAAGCAGATGGGTTTTTTGTAATGTGAGTTGACCTGCTGTCATTCTCTCAGCAGAGGCCTGGAAGAGTTCATGTCACTCCCCAAGGCCCTGGCTTCATTCCTAGAGAGTGCTCCGGCCTTGGGTGGGCTGGTCCTTTGTGTTTGTAGCTGCTGTGACCAGAGCAAATTGGTGTGTAAACCTCAGCCCAAATGTCATCCCCAGGGAAGCCTCCCTCCCGCTCCTTCCTCGCATCCTCCTCCAGATCCCCGGCAGGGGTACCTCGAGGGCCCCTAGGAGGCCTGGGCTGGGGTGGAGTCAGCCAGCGTGGAGCACACACCGGGAGGGCGGGAGGCAGGTTGGGACATCGGGTATGCACCAGCAGGCTTAGCAGGACCGCCGAGCCACAGAGAGCAGGAACAGCGGTGTTAGCTGGGACCCGGGATTCTGGACACCACCAGAAGACCAAACGCACGCCAGCTAGAGGAGTGAGTCAGGCACGGGGAGGAGGATGGAGGGCTGCGGTGACAGACCAGAGCAGGTTGCTGGCACCAGGCGAGCTCAGGATTTGGGCTCAATAATGCGGCTGCTTGTGCCTGTTTATTTGACTCCCAACATGTTTTGCTTTGATGAGGGCAGATTCTTATATATATTTTTTAATGTTTACTTATTTTTGAAAGAGAGAGAGGGTGAGTGGGGGAGGGGCAGAGAGAGGGAGACACAGAATCTGAAGCGGGCTCCAAGCTCCGAGCTGTCAGCACAGAGCCCCACGCAGGGTTCGAATGCACGAACCATGAGATCATGACCTGAGCCAAAGTCGGATGCTTGACCGACTGAGGCTGCCCCTGTTCAGGGCAGATTCTTAAAGGGGTGGCCGAGTTCGGCTGGATACTGTTACGACCAATAATGTGTGTTTTCTCCCATTGTGAACTCCGGCAGGCAGTAACCATGCCTTTATCCTCATCCCCCCAGCACACAGTAAGTGCTTAGGAAATCTGTTTTGGGAATACCTGAATGACCTTTGTTTAGTCAGTGCCAAACCGCCTATAATCACACTAGCACGGGCCAGCCAGATCCTGAGAAGCGACTCAGTCCTTTCCCTCCACCCCAGGAGGGTCTTTACCGATGAGAACAAATTCTAAAGGTCCCGTATCTGCAAGTTATCAGGGAAATGCACTCTTCGAGGTCAGATGAACTGCGTCTGACCTGGAATCAGAAGAACAGACCGTTTTACTTCTTTCTTACCTTTTTTACAGTTTATTTATTTATTTTGAGAGAACGAGCGGGGGAAGGGCAGAGAGAGAGAGAATCCCAAGCAGGCTCCGCACTGCCAGAGTGGAGCCTGACACAGGGCGCAAACTCGCAAACCATGAGATTGTGACCCGAGCCGAAATCAAGAGTGGGATGCTTTGCCGACTAAGCCACCCACGCGCCCCTATTTTATATTTTTTCAGTGAAGTGTAATTGACACGCAATGTTAGTTTCAGGTGTACAACATAGAGATCGGATAACTCTGTATGTTACATATGCTCGCCACAAGTGTTACTACCCTCTGTCTCCATACAGTGCTATTACAGTACCACCGACTTTGTTCCCTGTGCCGTCCCTTTCGCCCCCGTGACTTATCCGTTCTGCATCTAAGAGTCTGTACCTCCCACCCCCTTCACCCATTTCATCCCTCATCCCTGCCCCTCTGGCAAGCATCAGTTTAGAACAGAATAACTCTTGTGACTTCAGGCACCTACCCAGTAGCCGTCCTCCTCTTCTTTCTAACAGGACTCCGCTTTTGTTCAGATAGCAGTGCTTTCAGCCCTAAGGGACAAATCGTTATTTGTTCGTCATGCGGAAAATGATCTTGGTGCGATACTGCTTCTGAGTACTCCATCGGCAAGCTGTTCAGAGGTCATGAACAGAAGGACTTATAGACCGGTGTAAGACGGTCGAATCAGTCAGTTTGAGGACTCAATGGAAAGCCTGCAGTGGAAGCAAGGGGAAAGAGTTGGAGTACGGGAACCCACTTAGGGTGAGGCGAGCACACGGTGGAGGAAGCACACTGGCTGAAGCCTGTGTCCCATCGGGTTCACGTTCTCCACCCACACTCCCCCCCCCCCATCCTTCTTCACTGACGGTGTGGTCGTGGGAACCAGCGTGGAGACCGAACACACGGGCTCAGCCAACAGAAATTTCCTGGAGCCAACACACGCTCTAACGAAGAAACGTGGGGCCAGTGAGCCCTCCTAGCTACAATCGCAGCAGGTGGGTGACCCTATGGGCAGCTAGGGAAGAGTAGGAAAGCAGCCAGAACAGGATCATAATGAGGGCCACCGTGGGGGTCAGGGGCCACCCCCAGCTGAGGATGACAGCTGTCAGTCTGGAGTTAGCACGGTCCTAACCTTCTAACTTGGTTTTTCCATCCTTTTCTATGTACAAGTAACATTCTTATGTTCTCATATCTTTTTAATCTATGTTCAGCATCCATATGTTTCATTTATTCTGTGTCTAGCGCTTCTTACAAGTTACCAGCGACTGTCTATACTTAACACATCTTATGAATTTTGTCTGTTGTTTTTTTTTTTTTTTGCCTTCTACAGCAGATTTAAATATTCTCAATAATTCAGCCAACACATATTATTGTAGTCTGAGCCAACCTTTGGCGATCACAAAACTTCCGAGTGGTCGTGTGACTCATTTCTGGTCAGTGAGACCCCAGGGGGAGTTTTCAGGGGGCATCTGGGAAAGATTTTCTCCCATGACCAAAGGCAAAAGCGATGTACGAAAGAAATCCTTTGTTGCCTTTCCTCCCTCCATTCATTCAGCAATGGAACCGTGGCCAGCACGTAATAGACACTCAACAAACGGTTGATTGAATGAGTGAACGAACAGTGCCCACACCCAGCCTTAACATCTGTGACTCTGAAATCATGCTTTGTCTTCTGATCGAGCTTCACTCCAGAATCCCGGGTTGGGAAGGCGAAAGCAGGAGAGTGAAAAGAAATCCTGTGATGAGCATTTAATGAAACTAATACGTTCACTGCAGCTTACATTGATTGACCATTTCCTGTGTCAGGAACGGTGCTGAGCACATCACATCTCATCCTCGCAACAAAGGCGGAAATGATTATTAGCCTCGTTTTGCGCATGAGGAAACTGAGGCACAGAATGTAAATTAAGTTACCCGAGGCCACTCAACTGGCAAGTGGGGACCCTGCGGGTTGCACGTCGACAGCTCAGGCTCAGAGTGCACGCACGTAGCCACGACGCCAACTGTGTAAGTGTCGGGCTGCTGCTGTGAAATTCCAATGGTGTGGCTTTGAACAATGCAGGTGTATTAGCCCACGGATCTGGAGGGCCGCAGTCCAGCACCGTCCTCCTGGGCTGAAACCAAGGTGTCAGCAGGGCCGCATGTGGTCCTTCGGCAGCCCGAAGGGTCAAGCACCTCCCTCCGCCTTTTCCACTTCTAGAAACTGTCTCAGTTCCTTATCTTGTGGCTGCATCATTCTGATCCCCGCTTCCCTGGTTACATCTTCTTCTCTGACACGCCTGACTTCCTCTCGCGAGGCTCTTCTGATGACGTTGGGCCCATCTGGATCATCCAAGATAATTTCTCTGCCTCAAGATCCTTAACGTAATCACATTTGCGAAATCCCTTTTGCCATGTAAGGGAATGACCCACAGGTTCGGGGATTAGGACAGCGATGTCTTTGGGGGGTTGCTATTCTGATGACTCCACCATCCCGCCCAGGCAGGTCCAATATCCTGTACCCAACCAGGTCCTGGACCGATGGGCCCCAAGTCCTGTAGTGGAAGTTCTGTCACACCCCAAGGAATGGAGGAGTCTCCCCTCAAACCTTTGCCTGCTTTCCTAAGAGCTTCTGTCTTGTCCAAGCAGGGGAGGAGTACTTGTTAAAGCAGTACTAGGAACCAAACAGTTGAGTTCTGGGGCCATGGCCTCTCGTTCATCAGTTTATCCAGATTGGGTTCTGTACCTTAACCAGGTTCTTAGTTCTGTTATCATTCCTTAGTCAGCCTGCCTCATCTTCTATGTGTGTGTTCTTTATTGCCAATTTGTTTTGATTTCTTTCAATGTTTATTTATTGATTTTGGAGTGGGGGAGGGGGCAGAGAAAGAGGAAGACAGAGAACCCCAAGCAGGCTCTGTACTGTCAGCACAGAGCTGGACGCAGGGCTCGAACCATGAGATCGTGACCTGAGCTGAAATTGAGAGTCAGATGCTTAACTGACAGAGTCACCCAGGCGCCCCTCTTTCCATTCCAAATTCAAGTTAGAGAAATTTCTCTCAGGTCCCTTGAATCCCTTCCTCCAAACCCCCTGCCCAACCCCTTGGTTCCAGGTAAAACCTTACCTCTCAGCTATTTTGACTCAGACTCCCTGGTTTCTTTGGACTCCTTCCAGCAGCCGCCTTTTCCAGACCCGTTTTGTCTGTCTGAATAAATTCCCCCCAGAGATGTGGTTTTTCAGGATTATTTTTAGCTGCAGAGGAATCCTTCGTTGAAGTGAAGGCCCCCTATATACAGCAGATGGAATGGAGCTGTCTGCAGGGTGGGGGGCAGCCCCCCCAGCTGGACCCCTTCTTCTCCCCACTATTGCGCACGGCCCCTCCGGGCCCAGGTTGAAAACCATCACTCTGCACGCCGATTTGCTTCTCCCCAGGTACCTGTCTCCTTTCCTGATGGCTGGCTTCCTTTGGTGCCTTGGCCAGCACGAAGCATTCATTCTCTCTCCATTTCCCTCATGCCCTTTGAAGGTCACAGTTTCCCAAACAAGCACAAGCTTTGAACTTCTCATCTGTGTCTGGCATGTCCCCAGGTGGGGCTTCCTCTCACCCGCTTGTATGCCCCCTGTTTCGCCTTCGGGGACGGAGGCCATGCTTCAACGGGGTAGCCTCTCCATGGGGTGAGCCTTTGAAGTCCTTCACTGACACGGACTGTACCCCTCTGGTTACTGGACAGTTGACATGTTTCCCCCCCAGAGAATTCTCTTTGGTCACAACTACCTTGGAGGGGCAGAAATGCTTCCACCTCAGGGAGACCCGGGTTGGGGACTGGGGTGGGGCAGGGCCGTGAGCATGTTCTTCTGACAAGTCACGTGGAGCCCCTTGGAAAGTTGGTATCAAGCCTGTTCTCAGGCTTGGAGTGGGCTGTCCTCCCCAGCTGTGGACCACGGGGGTTGCTTCAGGGGTCCCTACAGGCTGAGGGACTGGGGACCGGTGGGTGCCTCTGCGGCTCATTTACCGAGAGCCTCCTGAAACACATGAAGCTTAAATTTCCAGGCCTCCCACTTCCATGGGTCCCTTCCAAATTCCTTCCAAATAAATAATCACTTCCATACCTAATCTTGTGCTTATAGTTGTGGATTCTTTTTCTCAAAGAAAGCCTTCCAAATTCTAGAAACCTCAGGCCCTGTGAAACCTGGACATAGGGGGCACTTGGGTGGCTCAGTCAGTGAAGGGCCCAACTCGGTTTTGGCTCAGGTCATGATCTCGTGGTTTGTGAGTTTGAGCCCCACAGTGGGCTCCGTGCTGGCAGTGTGGGAGCCTGCTTGGGATTCTCTCTCTCTCTCTCTCTCTCTCTGTCTCTCTGTCTCTCAAAATAAATAAATAAACATAATAATTTTTTTTTAAAAAAAGCCCTGGAAATGTCCCTATGAACCATGATCTTGGGGTTCTCCGAGGGGGCCCAGGGATCCAGGCTCTAGGAGAGCCTCTTTTGTGAAAAATAGGCAGAGATGCTCACCTCTAAACCTTCCCAAGGCATTCGTAGTACTTTGTGTACAAGGTGTCCATGACAGTGTTCTGGGGGGAGGCGGGGAGGCCTAAGTTTTGAAATGCTTCTTGTCCCACCCCCAGCATGCAGTTCCCACTGCAGACCTCTGAGGCAGGTGACAACTGGAAACGCATGAGGCTAGGGAAGGGCTTTCTGCTGGTTGCTCCCCTAGTGCCACACGGCTCCTATGTCCAGCTTTGGTGTAAATTCTGGCCGGTCTTTCTGGAAGCAGGAGTCCACATGGTTCCTTCTCTCCGGGATGGCTTTTCCAACAGGCCGGGGCTCCTGGTCCTTCAACATGGCAGGACTGCGGCTTGACTCTAATTCCGACGTCCAGCTTTTCGGGGTCGTGTCTTGCACAGCGGGAGAGTTCGCCCGCCCGGTCGGGACATCCCGGGACTTGTGAGCTCAGCACCTAGGACCCAGTTGGCTTCTTGGATCTGCTCTTGGCTTTGTGTTGCCTCACAGCCATTGATACAAGTCAGGCACGAAGGCCAGCGATCGCAAACCCTTTTCAACATGTGTAGGGGTGCTTCTAGATATAGGTAGTGGGTTAAAGCTTCCCAACGTCAGTTGTCTTTCCCAGTTCCTAACAAAAGAAAGATAAGCCGCAGTGGAAATTCACTGTCAACAACCAGCACAATACACTTCACAGCTGGCATCCAATGGAAGAGACAGAACATTCTGGAATGACACGGAGTGGCACAGGCTCCCTCGCCTGTCCCCTGAACCTCCAGACATGGACGAAATCCGGAACGTTCTTCCTAGTGCTCCTGAATACGAACGGAAATAGATGCGAGTCATGCCCTTGCATTCTTCCGCTTCTGAATGAGCCGTAAGACAAAGTGTGCCGGGGAGAAATAGGGGAAGCAGGGGGCATGACCCGCGGAGCTGACTCAGTTGACGGAAATAAACATCCAGAACAATACTCCACCCCGAGAAATTGAGGTAAAGCCTGAGTGATCCCCTTTCCTTGTAAAAGGTATATAGTATCCTCCTTTCCATCCCCAGTCAGGTGACCTGATTGTGCAGGAAGTTGACCAGAACCTCCAGACAGGAGCACCCACCAGGATTCCAACAGAGACCGCACTCTGCTTCAGTTGAGTTCTTCTCTTTCCCTTCCTCCCCTTCTGATGACCAAAAAGTGCCCCAAATCCAAATATCCTGCCTCTCGTTCAGGTCGGTGGGAAAAACAGGCTGGGCTCAAACCGTGGGGAGATGGTCAGTGAGGCCCTCTCTCCTGCTGTCATGTTCCAGCAGCATAAAGTAAGTCTGGACAGAGCCATCAAATCTAGATGAAGAGAAATGGATGCAAACACATGCGGCAAATAGTTAAGTAGGGAGAAAACTGTGGGCAGAAGACAGACTTCTCTGCCCCCACCCCAAGGAAGTTCCTTTCAGTCACTTCACATAGAAAACAACTTGGGAAGAACACACATTTAATCAAAGGCCCCGGGTGCCTGGGTGGCTCGGTCGGTTAAGCATCCAACTCTTGGTTGCAGCTTAGGGCACGATCTTACGGTTTGTGAGATCGAGTCCCATGTCAGGTTCCATGCCGACAGCATGGAGCCTGCTTGGGATTCTCTCTTTGCCCCTCTCTGGCTCATTTGCTCATGTACTCTCTCTCATTCTCTTCCAATCTCTCTCTCTCTCAAAATAAATAAACGTAAAAACTAAATATCAGGGGCACCTGGGTGGCTCTGTCGGTTAAGCGTCTGATTTTGGCTCAGGTCATGATCTTGCAGAGTGTGGGTTCCACCCTCTTGCCGGGCTTTGTGCTGACTGCTCAGAACCTGGCCCCTGCTTCAGATTCTGTGTCTCTCTCTCTGCCCTTCCCCTGTGCTCACGTGTGCGCTCTCTCTCTCTCAAAAATAAACATTAAACAAAATTAAAAAATAATAATCAAGTCTCAAAGATGGGATGATAAAAGGAGAATCAATGGCAAGGGAAAAAATTGAGGACAAAAACAACATCATTATAGAACAAGGAAATAAATGAGAACTAACGAGAGAGGCAATTAACCACACTGAAACTCACACGACTGAACTGGGGCAGCTAAACAAAGTAAAGAGATTTAAGATTTAAGAAACTAGAAGTAATAGAAATGGAATGCATACAAAGATGATCCAGTATAAGGATGAATTGATATCCCTGTAGAAGAAAAACCAAAAATAGAGCCAAAAGAGAATGTCTAATGCAGCAGAAACAATAACTGCAGATTGAAAGACACATTATGTTCCAGAGAAGCTTGATTCAGAATGTTTAATACGAAGACATGTGCTAGTTAAATTATTGAACTAAAAAAAAAGGATGAAAAGTGATTTCTTTAGGCATACAAGCAGGAAAAAGAGGTCACCTCTAAGGGGGAACATTCAGCCTCGTCTCTGATTCCTTCCAGAGCAAAAAGGCAAAACCTACCATATTCCATGGGAAAGAAGGTGAGACCCAAGGATATTATACCCACCCAAGCTATGGTTCCAGTGTAAAGGCAACAGACAGACATTCTTAAACATCCAAAACCCTTCTTGAAAACACAGCTTAACGATGAAACTCAAGTGCAGGAAGAAGTGATTTGAAATAAAGAAGTTGCAAATTGACAAGCCTTGATAAAAGACTTGGAGTTCATTTAAATCTAGAGTATATACCAAGTAACTATGCGACTGTGTTTTTGCAGAGCAGAATATGTTTCTCATCAACCTGGACAATGTAGCAAGAATAATAGAAGTAACAAGTCAGGAGACAGTGTCAATGGAGATAGAAAAATGGAAAGAATCCTGAGAGCTAAGAAGTTCCCATGCACGTGCCTGTGTGTGCACACGCACACTCGAAATGTATCATTTTTAAAAGTTTATTTATTAACGTAGAGAGAGAGAGAGAGAGCAGTACATGAGCAGGGAAGGGGCAGAAAAGAGGGAATGAAAATCCCAAGCAGGCTCTGCATTGTTAGCACAGAGCCCAATGCAGGGCTCGAACTCACAAATCCATGAGATCATGACCTGAGCTGAAATCAAAAGTCTGACACCTGATTGACTGAGCCACCCAAGCACCCCTGAAATATATCATTAAAAAAAATTACTATCTTATTGATAGTTTTTTTGTTTGTTTGTTTGTTTTACCACTTTGTTTACCCTCAGAGGTACCTTTTAACAAGTAATGTCTCTTGTGGTCAATAAACGTTATTTGAAAGTCAACTCTTCCTTCAGTCTCACTTGAAATTCTTTTAAATTCAAGTGAAATTAAATGTAATGCTTTTAACTGAGGGGAGAGATGGGTGTGGGAGGGGGGAGAGTGGGTGATGGGCACAGAGGAGGGCACTTGTTGGGATGAGCACTGGGTGTTGTATGGAAACCAATTTGACAATAAATTATTAAAAAAATAAATGTAATGCTTTTAATTAAGTAGCATCTATATTAAAGTCCAATTCTTATAAAGTATCTCTGTGATCTTTCCTCCTATCTTTATGCACAGAGAGCTTTCTGGAATGACATAATGTCATGGTCATTTCTGTGGTCGATCCTGAAAGGTCGTACACAGTTGATTATGTCCTCGCTTGGCACTTGTTTTATATTTTTATTTTCCGCTACATCTACAAATAAAAATTTAAAATATTAAAAACAAAAATTTTTCAGGCACCTTACTGGAACAGAATAGAGAGTCCCACGGTAGGTTTGGCAGAAATGGCTGCTATTCCCCAGGTGTCTACTCTCTCACCATTGTATGGAATTTTTAGCATATATGTGATGGCCAGAACAAAGCCCCCATTTCCCAGCTCCAGCTATCCTGTGGCAGCCTGTGAAACGTCGGGAGTATTAGATCATTTTCTCTTTATCACCTTCATTCCTTCCTGCTGCCCGGAATGCAGATATGCAGATATCGCTGTATGGGACCGTGAGGTCAAGACCTTTCAAACCAAAGCAACACCCAAGGTATGTATAGAATGCCACATCACCTAGCCTGCCTCTGTGGATAACAGGGGAAAGAAAGGCAATTTTATCTTGTGGAAGCAATGGAACCTAATCCTAACTGATCCACAGCCGTGCACCTATGCATACAGAAATCTCGTCTGCGATACTATTTGCATCGGCAGTGGGGAAAGATGAAGCAATTGGCTCGGTACGGGAATAAACAAATCACTGTTGGACCTAAATGTGACAAAAAATTGAAAAACGTTCTATAAGAAAATACAAAGGGAATACCTTTATGAATTTGAGAGAGGAAGAGATTTTTTAAAAAGAGGTTTTATGGGGGAAACCATAAAGGAAAGAACAGGTAAACTTTACAACACCAACATTTGAAACTTTTGTATGACAAAAGAAACCGTAAACAAATGTAAAAGACAAGCAACAGTGAGGTCTGCCATGTTCAAGTTCAGTGTGGTGCTGGATGTGTATGTAGGGTGGGGGCGAAGGGGTAGCCAACGAGATTTGAGGAGAGCTGTGTTTCCTTTTACCTCTCTGGTAGTGACAATGCATATTAGCTTATCAAAAGATCTAAGAACCTCCACAGAAATCTTTTTTCTCTGTATGGAACTCGGCATACATACACACAGTTATTTTACTGGGAGACCGTGGTCGCTCTTACTCCTTCAGCAATTATGACCAGTAGTAGCATTGGAGGGGAAAGGAAGGGAGAGGAGGGGGAGGAGGAGGAGAAGAGACAAGAGGAAGAAGACGAAGGGGAAGGAGAAGAAGAAGACGGAGATGAAGAAGAAGAGGAAGAAGAGGAAGAAAGAAAAAGAAATTCAGGGTTTGGGGAGCAGGTGTAAATTCCCCTCGTCAATGAACATATCCCGAGAGGAGAAAGTCAGCTGTAATCCAGGAGGTTCCTTCTCACGGCCATCAGCTGGGGCTACTAGATGTAGACGTTTTGAAACATGCCCAACTAGGGAAAAAAGATCATTTTAAAGATAATTTAGGGCAGATCTCAGAGAGTTGTCATGCAGAAGGTGGCATTTGGCACAGGTTTCTTGCCACTTATAGGGAAAAAAAGGGGAAACAGCAGCTATGGTCAAGGACGGTCAATTTAACATTGATCTCTATCGCTGTCAGTCTGTCTCTCCGCTCTGACATTAAGGCTTTTATAGTCTAGAGAGGGACATTTTATCAAGCATTTTCTTTCAAGTATGGTTTATTTATTTATTTTTATTATTTATTTTAGAGAGAGAGAGAGACATAGCGTGAGTAAGGGAGGAGCAGAGAGAGAGGTGGGGAGACACAGAACTGGAAGCAGGCTCCAGCCTCTGAGCTGTCAGCACAGAGCTGGATGCAGGGCTTGAACCCATGAACCGTGAGATCATTACCTGAGCCGAAGGCAGACACTTGACCGACTGAGCCACCCAGGTGCCCCTCAAGTACAGTTCAAAGCCCTTGACTTGTTCTGTCTCATTTAATCCTGTGACATAAGTACTCTAATTCTTAGTTTTAGGATGACGAAAAAGAGGAACAGCTAATTATGTAAAGTTAAAAAGTTAGCTAGGGACTAGAGGCAAGATTCCAATCCAGATGGTTTGTCATTTGTCCACCTCACTTTGCCACCGCCCTGCCTATTTCTTGTAGATAACTACTATACAGCAGGTGAAACACCATGATAGACAGGAACAAAGTAACAACACATTGAGTTGGAAAGGACCCAGTTCACTCTGGTGACAAGCTACCATTTGCCTGGGAGAGAAGAGAAGAGAAAGCCATTTCAGGGAAAGTCACCTACCTCTGTGCGAGCCAGTGAAAGGGGCAGGAAGGGGGCTTCTCTTAACGTTTATTTATTTTTTGAGAGAGAAGGAGACAGAGCGCAAGCAGGAGAGGAGCAGAGAGAGAGGGAGACACAGAACTCGAAGCAGGCTCCAGGCTCTGAGCTGTCAGCATGAAGCCCATCAGGGGGCTCGAACTCCCCGACCATGAGATCGTGACCTGAGCCGAAGTTGGTTGCTCAACGGACTGAGCCACCGAGATGCCCCAGGAAGGGGGGTCCTCTTAAAACCAGGTTTTCCAAGTCCAGATATGGTCTTTGGGTACCTCTAGCTAGTACAAGTTTCTGAGGAGGAGGGACAGGCTGAGTTGTTTCTCAGGAAGGTACTGGGGGTGGTAACGGGGAGGTACAGAGGGTGGAATGACCCAAGGTGAGGCCAGTGGAGGCAAACCTTGCCATATTCCCAAAGGGACAGCAAAGAAGCAGAAGGAGGGGAAAGAAAAAGGAGCGTTTTAGATGACTTGGAGCTAAATTTTGTATGGCTAGTCAGTGAAAAGGACCAGAGCCGAATGAAGCCAACACTTGGGCAGAAGTGTTATTTTTCTGAGATTTCTGCATGTTCTGAATAGTGAGTTCAGCAGAGAGAATGCGCATGCATTGGGATCCGCGATCCTCTTTCCACGGAGCCCAGATCCCACGACGACGTCGCCCCAAGCCCCCGGGGCAAGCAGGGTGATGACAACTTGCACTCTGGTGCCTTGACCGTCGAGGTGAAAAGAGCATCCTGCGCATTCGTTGCGCAAGGAGTCAACTCACAGGAGCCCAAGGCTGGTCCCTTCCCAGGAAGGCGGCCTGGGCAGACTGGCGGGTCCCGCCCCAGGTCCCGCCCTGGCTCGGACCAGAGCATCAGGTGGGGCCCAGGGCCCGGGCGTAGGAGGCTGAGGCGGTCTCTCCTGGCCCCGCCGGGCGGCAAGTAGCGTGTCGACACTCAGGCTGGTGGTCCCAGTGCATTTGCAGGCTCCGACGGGGCGGAGGCGGTTTGGTCGGGGACACCCCTAGGGCGCACGCAGCACCCCACTGTCCTCACCATGGAACTGGTTTCCTAGCGCGCGGGGCCCAGCCACAAGCACCCCGGCTCGGCCCCAGCCTCCCAGAGACACGCGCACCGGCCCCTGGACCCCCAGGCACTACCTTCCCCGACCCCCAACTCGCGGACTACAAGTCCCAGCAGCCCTAGCAGCGTGCACCTCCCGCCTCGCCGCGGAGACCCCCGGCCGTCCAAGCGGGGCTCGGGCTGCGCTCGTGGCGGGGCCGGGCGAGGAGGCCGGTCCCGCGGGCGGGGGCGGAGGCGGCTCCGCGACTTCTCCCGCCGCCGCCGCCAAGGGGAGTTTCCAGGAAGTGGCCATATTGGATCCATTCAGCCGCAGCCGCCCGGGCGGAGCGCGTCCCGCAGCCGGCTGGTCCCCGTCGCGGCCCGGGTGCTCGCCCCGGCCCGCCCGCCCGGTGCGGAGCTCGCCATGGCGGCCACTGACCTGGAACGCTTCTCGGTGAGGGCCCTGCTGGGCCGCGGCGCGCGCGGGAGGCGCGGGGCGCGGGGAAGGGGCCGCCCTGCAGCTGGCCGGGGGCGCCAGGCGGGCTGTCAGCTCCGCGCGGCCGGGCCTCGACGCCGGGCCGGCTCGGGGACACCCGGGCGAGCTCTTGGCGGCGCCAACGCGGGGTCCCGGGGCGTCGGGAGGGGGCGTCCGCCTTGGGCGCACGAGAGACGGACCCCCTTCGCGAGAAGGAGCAAATAAATACCTGCCTGGTTCGGACCAGGTGCGAGGACAGGCTGGCAGCCCCAGGAGCCGGAGGCCGGGGGCGAGGAGCGGGGGGATCCAGGATCCTCCAGACCCCCACATCTCCCGGGGTGTTTCTGCACGGATGGGGGGATTCCTAGCCGCGCAGGTGCTGTCGGATGGGCACAGCCTGCGAGGATGAAGCCCCAAAGGATCCGAGGGAGTCTTTCAGATGAGCTCAGGGTAGTTGCAGACTTGGATCCTGAAGACCTTGGGCCTGCTTTTGCCTTCCCCCTCCTCTCCCGTCCCCACTCCCCACCCAAGCGCTCCGTTCCCGGGTGCGATTCCAGGCAGGTCCCGCCTCAGTGGTCCGGTCTGAGGCTGCCATTCCCCCAGGAACCAGCGATTCTAGATTCAACCTAGTGGATGTTTGTTCGGGCCCTCGTCGGTATGCCTTTTGCAGGGCTACCGGCTCCGCTGGGCCGTGCGAGGGGTCTCTGTAGGGCAGAGCCCACCCATAGCCAACTTCCTAAAGGTGTTTATAATTCACCTGGGGGAGGGGAGCCTTTTGGGGATTGTGTCTGCCTGTCCTCTGGTGTCTGAGGCTGGATCTGGGTGTGTCTGAGAGGCTGGGCTGTGACAGCGAAGGAAGCTGTGTCCTCTTGCCAGCATGTGAGGCCCTGGTCGGCGGGAAGGGGGAGGGAGGGCCCTAGGCTGTTGAGGGGGAGGGGGAAACGTTGACTATGTGACCGATAAGGAATTGGTTCTGGGGCTAAATAAGGGAGTCAGGGCTTATGTAATTAATGCTATAAATACTGTCATCTGAATTTGAGTATGTAAATTTTCCCTTTAATCTGAAAATACATTTGTTGGTCTACTTTGGAAATAGGCATAACTGAAGCAGGAGCTCTTGGTTTCGTAATTTCTCGCCTGAGGTGTTGTATTCCCATTGAGGAAGGGGCTCCGTGTCCGTCAAGTAAGTTTAAATACAGGCGGAGCGGAATCGGAGGTTTCCCTCACCCCTGCACTGTAAATTGGAATTTATGTATCCAAGGAGGACAGTCCCTGAGTCCTAGGAGACCTGCTGATGAGCTGGAGGCCAAGAGACCTGGCACTGTTTGTGCCTCTGCGCATGTGTGTCTGTGTACATTTTCTGCGTCCGGCTGACCAGAAAGTTATGTCTGAGTCTTGTCTGTGGTCAGAGGTTATCCTAACATTGGGCTTGCTGGTGGGAGTGGTATGTAGAGTAACTAGAATCAGACAGTCTGATATGAATCTTAGGCTACTACTTATTAGCCATGTGACCTCGGGAAAATTATTTAACCCCTCAGTGTTCTCATCTGTGTAATAGGATGAAGATACTACCCTCCTCCTCTGGTTATGGGGCGGGTTCAGTGAGGTAATCCGGGTGAGGTACACAGAGCAGTGTCTGGCATGTGGTAAGGACACAGTAAATGACACACGATGCCTAGTGTCCATGCGGAGGTGGAAACTGGCCTTGTGTAGAGGAAGGCAGCAGAAAATGAGTTTGTTCCGTCCCATGGTACCCTCCCTCGGGCTCCTAACACCACACGCCCAGAGACTGTCCTTAGACCCTGAGCCGAGAGGCTTTGATTGCACTTCCAGGAGGTGGAATGGAAAAGCCCTTTCCCTCAGTTTCCCGTGTTAGTATTTCTGTGAGGATTTCGGGCATTATCTCCATGGTGGGCCAAGGCACAGAGACGGGACTGACTCGGGGATGGCTGCACAGGAACCTTGGTGACTCTGTCAGGTTAAGCTGGCTGGGTGGACGCCTTCCACACCCTCCATGCTCTGAGCCGTCAGCCTCCTGGGAGGGCTTGCACAGGGTTGAATTTGGGTGGAGGCCTTGGGTGGAGTTTGGCCTGAATTTCAGAGTCTGGACTCTATTCTCCTCTCCTGGCTTGTCATCCTGGGAAAATCATTTCTTTCACTATCTTGCTATAAAATGGACCCAACCATACTAATATTCTTCAAAGGGTTTGTGGAAGGTTAATTGCAGTCTACGCCATGTTGAGAGATCTGCCTAGGTGTCTCTCCAGCCTCGGGGTTGATCTTGGTGTTAGTCATTGGCCACCAGGCTGTGATTTCATTGAGCTTTGGCAGGTCTACACTGCCCCCCAGCCCCCACACCACGCTGGCTTGGTGGTCAGCCCAGTCCTCGAGGACCTGGGAACTGTCCCGTTCTAGAGCTTAGATGAGCATACAGAGTTTGTACTTCAAGGTCAATATGTGCGGGGGTTCCTATTGCCCACATAGCATGATATAAACAGGCTCAGTAGCCTTTACGTCTTTGCTAGGCCCTGCTCAACCCTAGGTCAGCCGTGGGGTCAGGGTTGACATCTCCTGGGTGTGTATGTCTGGGACAGCCCTCTGGGGAGTTTCTGTTGCCACTTGCCCTCCTTGAGCAGCTGGACTCCTGTCCGCTCTTGTTCTGCTCCCCCTCCTTCCTAGGTCCCAGACTCCTTAATGGATTCCAGACTTTCCTGCACCCTTGGCCATCTCCTGTATTCCTTCTGTCAGGATCTCATGGGGCAGGGCTCAAACTCCAGGGCAAGAGAGGCTTTATTTTATTTATTTATTTATTTTTAAATATTTATTTATTTTTGAGACATAGAGACAGAACATGAGCAGGTAAAGGGCAGAGAGAGAGGGAGACACAGAATCCGAAGCAGGCTCCAGGCTCCGAGCTGTCAGCACAGAGCCCGACGCGGGGCTCGAACCCACAGACCGTGAGATCATGACCTGAGCCGAAGTCGGCCGCTTAACCGACTGAGCCACCCAGGCGCCCCCAAGAGAGGCTTTAGAGCCAAGCGAAAGTGGAGCTATGAGGGGGAGAGGGAAGAAGCGTGAGCATGGCAGCCTCACGCCTGGCATTCCTCCCAGCCAGTCACCCCCCCACCAACAACCCCCCCGCCATCTCCGCTTTATCCCCAGCACCATCTGTCACTTCCGTTGTCACCCCTGTAATCTTGACACTTCTCCAGAAGCAGGCTATCCAGGGAGTGCCTATTCCCTCCCTGAATCAAAAGCTGGTGGGAAGAGGTGTAGGAGGCAGTCCTTTCATGCAGTAGGGCTCTGTCATGGAGTGGTATCTCCCTGTCCTGTAAAAATGGCCAGGAACCTCCTTGCTGAGCCATTCTGAGAGAGAAACGGGAGTGCAGCAAGGGACGGCTGTGAAGCTCTCAGTGCCTGGTGGTGTTGAGAAGTCATCGCTGAACACCACCTGCAAGGCCGCAGCTCTACCCCACCACCCTCAAGGGCAACGAACTTTGCTCTGGGTGCCAACTCTAGAAAGGTCTGCTCGGGATCTTGTTCGGAATGGGTCTGCAAGAAGGCTGGTGGGAAGGCACAGGTGATACAAAGGAGCCCATGATAAGGGACTGACTAGGGCCAGAACAGAGACGGTGGCAAGAAGGAGCCTAATTACAGTGCCAAGAAGATGAGAGAATGGATGGAGGCTAGGAACCCAGGGCCCTGGCTGTTGTGAAAAGCTTTGGGTGGCATAGAGGGCTCTGGATGTTTTGTGTCCATCAGGTTGTTGCTATCAGCAGCCTGGCAAGTTTGGGCCTGAGACTCCATCCCAGCACGCAGATAACCATTGAGATGACAGAGAGGGTAAATCCCTCTGAGTTTGGGGCCCTAAGATGAGCTAGGTGGAGGTGCATACTGGGGGCCTTAACTACCACCAATGTCTCCGTGGCTCGGGTCCAGCTACTGGAAGACAGCAGCTGCAGGATGACAGAGCAAAGGGCCTGAGGGCTGGCTGGCTTCTGTGTGTCCCCTACAGCCTCCCCAGTCTTCCTGGCCCTGTGCTGCCAGCACGGGTCTTGGGATCCCCGGGCATGGCCCCCAAGGCACAAGCTTTGCCCAGCAAGCGGATGCGGAGCCGTGCAGGCAGGAGGGAGACACCTGCGCAGGGGGAAGGGATATTTTCTAAGGGCAGCTTGTCATCGTGATAGAGCTGGAGTGTTCTTTGCTGGGGCCATCTGTACCCTCAGGATTCATATGAGGAACCGTGGCTGGAAAGAAGTGGTGGAGGGCAGGGCAAGGGACATCTTGGCTGTAACTTCACCTTTCTTTT
This sequence comes from Paradoxurus hermaphroditus, assembly GCA_004024585.1. Lineage (NCBI taxonomy): Eukaryota > Metazoa > Chordata > Mammalia > Carnivora > Viverridae > Paradoxurus > Paradoxurus hermaphroditus. The sequence goes on from PITB01019428.1 coordinate 31,594, forward strand.
TTTAAGATGTCTGATTTTGTTTATTTATTTATTTATTTATTTATTTATTTGAATGAGAGAGCATGAGCAGGGCAGGAGCAGAGAGACAGGGAGAGAGAGAATCCCAAGCAGTCTCCACACTGTCAGCATGGAGGCTGATGCGGGACTCAATCTCAAGAACCATGAGATCATGGCCTGAGCCAAAATCAGGACTTAGACGGTTAACCTGCTGAGCCACCCAGGCGCCCCCCCTGTAACTTCTCTTTAATTGCCCTGCGTGGTCTCGAGGCAATCAGTTATTCTCCTCCTCAGAACACATGGCTTCCAGGCAGTTCTTGGCCCCTGTCCTGGAGGACACATTAGAGGGATAGAAACAGGGGACGGGGGAATTAGGATCTATTTCAGATCACAGTTGCAAGCTATTCTTTGAGGGGCCTCCTGGGCCTCGGCCACCTGGGGCCTGGGGTTCAGGAGGACCACTGAGCACGGACCCAAGTCCACTTCCCAGCCCTGGTTGGGGGGCCAGGGTACAAGCCCGATACTTTGCCTGGCACTGGCGTGAATGGAGCAAGCAACAGAAAATTACAGCCCAGCACCGCTGGCGTTGCTGGCGCCCTCGCATTTCTCTGCCCCTTTCCAGCACCAGCACCCATCCTGCGACGGGAGAGGCGGAGGGCCGCCTTTGCTCCCCACATTACCCCTTCTAAGGGTGGGGTCTCATTCACTGGGGAACGTAGTCTGTTTCCTAACAGTGGTGTCCAGATCAGTTAAGGCTTCCCCGCTGCAAAGCACTGGGGGCCGTTGCTGAAGTCCCTGAGCCTGGTGGGAAAGTATGAACACATGGGTTTCCAGTACCTTCTGAGGCCCAGAGCGTCTCTCCTCTCTGCTCCGTGGTGGGATGGACCACTCCTTCTCACACAGCACAACAAAGTCTAAGCAGGTATTGTGTCCTATGCTTGGCACAAACTGATTGGGCCCAGAAACTGGTAACTTCTCTTGGCCTCTTGGAAATCCAATTTTGTCGTGAGATGTGTGAAACAAATGATCCCAAAATTGCTAAGTAGTGGCTTGGCTTTCTGTTTGCACAGAGGGAGGAAAGTGCCTGTTAGTGAGACCGGGGAGTTGAGAGAATGGAGTATAGGGGTGGCCTTAGGCTCCTGGGGGTAGTTTTGCACCCAGAGTCCTTTCACTACCCAGGATGCAGGAGGGGATGACTGGCCTTCTGAGAGTGATGGTGGCCTTCTCCTGGGGCCGAGCTGCCATGGTGTTGTTATTGCCACCGTGCTGGTTGGTCCCTGCTCATGTCTTCTCCCAGAGTTTTTTTCTTTTTAAATGTTTATTTATTTTGAGAGAGAGTGTGCGTGTACGAGTGGGGAGGAGGGGCAGAGGCAAGAGAGAGGGTGGGGGGAGAAAGAAGGGGAGAAAGGGGGAGGGAGGGGAGAGGGAGGGAG
>PITB01019429.1:0-19199 GCA_004024585.1 Paradoxurus hermaphroditus
GTGCAGTCATCCCCACGCTCAGAGGGACTCACGGTCGGTCTAACGTTCTGTTGTCGCCATCTTGAAATTCTCCATTTTTGAACCAGAGGCCCTGCAGTTGCCTTTTACGCTGGACCCTGTAAATTACGTAGCTGGTCCTGTGAGGGGCCACAGCTACACCGGGAGCCAGAACACCAGGAGTAAGCCCTGGGGAAGGACCCAGCTTGTTACAGCGACCCCATCAGGGGGCACTTACTGCCAACAGCAAAAGCTTGGAAGGGTACCACAGAAGCTGAGGAGTATCTTGAGTAACCGCCAGAGAAATAATTTTTACCTCATGAGGGGAACTATGAGGAGAGATCTTCCTCTGGGATGGTGTCTCCAAAGAACCCACAGATATATCCAAGGCATAAAGAGTTAGCTCGGAAGACCCCAGCATCCTGAGAACACCAGCGACGGGTCAGCACCCTCTCTGTTTTCTTACCTCTCCTTGCTCCCCTGGCTCACTCCAGCCCAGGGAGAGCCAGAAGGCAGTCTAGCAGGACAAGGGGAGGACAAGAAAAGGAGAAAGTGTGGAGATGGAGGAGCCAAACCCTTTTCCACTCCAGACCCCTGCCAGTAGGCCCAAGGGATGGGGGAGGAAGGGATCAGGGAGATAAAAAACTACCTCAAAACCCAATTCAGAACTTTGGCAGATACACTGGTGTGGACATTTACATGACTGAAATTAGACTATTTTTATACTAAAATGACCGCAGTGATGTCCTTACCTGAGAATGATCACGAATATCAGGTGACCTACTTGAGATGCCACCCAAGGATGGGCACAGTGTCCACAGAGAAGGGTTTCGAAAGGAAAGGGCGTTCTCAGAAAGTGAGCAGAGTTTTCTCAGGTTCAGTGGAATCCTCCCCTTTCAGCTCAACATGGTGGCTGTGGATGGGTTCTTTTAAATCACAGTAGTAATTTTACACAGAATGTAGATTTCTTCTCCTTCTTCTTCTTTTTAAATTCTTATTTATTTATTTTGAGAGAGAATGGGTGCACGCGCGTGTGTGCAAGTGAGGGGGGAGGGGCAGACAGCGAGGGAGGGAGAATCGCAAGCGGGCTCCCAGTGGTCAGCGCAGAGCCTGAGCGGGGCTCGATCTCACCGACCCTGAGAGCGTGACCTGAGCCGAAACCAAGAGCAGGGCGCTGGACGGACTCAGCCACGCAGGCGTCCTAGAAGGCAGATTTCTCGATCGTGTTTTCGAAACCAGAAAACACAAAGTTCAAAAGCATTTCAATGTAAAATTGTATTGACATCGTGAAATAAATCGTATGTTAATATTAGAAAAACGTTTTATGAAGACGTGGCCGACGAAAAAGTCCGTTTATGGCGACCAGTGGGATTCGGAAATAAAGCAACACCTACCGTGTGTGGGGACTCCGACTAGAACAATCCCTCCATTTGGTGATAGTCGACTCTGGGTTGTGGTAGCTCATCTTACCAGGGTCATACGATGTTGTTCAAGAGAGGAAATTAAATGTACTAACCAGAAAGTCACTCAGAGAACAGGAGGGTCATGACAGAAACTAATCATAAGGAAATTCACAGTTTAAGCTGACCTTCCTCCATAGACTCAAAGGGACATCCAAGGGAAGTCGTTCGGAAGACACCCTGTCGTGCGAGGTATTGGAAGGCAGCCTTAACTACACATTTCCTTGTTTTCATTAGCTTGGGTTACCCACTGAGCATTTTTCGAATGCCCCTTTGGAAAGTGAACTTCCTCTGTTTTTCTTACAAGTTCCAGGGTAGGTAAGAGAACTTCGGTCATCCGTAATCGCTCGTTTTATTTCTATTTTCCCTAAGTTCACAATGAAAGACAAACTTATCCTTTATCTCTTAATTACCTGTCTTGTCCAGCAGAACAATGGTCTCTTTGTGTACCAGAACATTCTTCTCAGGATTCGGTAGAACCGGTTGTCCAAGTTTTCCTCTAGAGCAGAAACCAAAGCAGAGTAGCTCGCAGTTGGCATCCCAAGTATTTATTTCCACATCTGAGCAGGTAAAGATTAAAGACACGATCGGCAAACTCTTTCATTTTTTTTTTTTTTTGGAACACTCAAAGCTAGCATGGAATGGGTGTTTGAGAATAAAACAAAAAGACTTCGGCCGTTTCATGATTGGTCAAGGCAGGGAAGCCCCCATGCTGGGAATCTGAGGACAGACCCGCTGCTCAGACCCAAGCCCACGCCCGGCGTCTGCACCGCTAACTTCACCTGCTTGGCAGCAAACTTGATCCCTACTGGTGGCCCACAGGACTTGAGGTTGTGGCTCCATTTTTCTTAAAAAAAAAAAAAAAAAAAAAAAAGACTCAAAAAGTAGGATGTGAATCTTACTGAATTCATTTGTTTACCAAACACTGAAATTACATGCTTTATTTTTTTAATGACCCAAGCGACTATGCAGCTTCATTCCGTTTTGTCTTCACGGATGTCAGGGAAATTGAGAGACAGACTAGCCCACCTCCGAAATGATAGGTTTGGTTATTAACATGAGAAAAAAAAGGAAAGGTTGAAGTTTAAGATAAATTCCTCAGCTCCTCTTAACTTAAAAATAGCGTTCGATCTGGGCCCCCGGGTGGCTCATTTGGTTAAGCTGCAGACGTCGGCTCGGGTCACGATCTCACAGTTTGTGGGTTCGAGCCCTAAGTCGGGCTCTGTGCTGAGAGCTCAGAGCCTGGAGCCTGCTTCGGAGTCTGTGTCTCCCTCTCTCGACGCCCCTCCCCTGCTCACGTGGACATGCTCTCTCTCTCTCTCTCCAGCTCTCTCCAAAATAAATAAGCATTAAGAAAAAAAATTTTTAAATAGCGTTTGATCCACATTAGTAAATGCCGGTTGAACTCTCATTCCTGGAGCCTCTTCCGAGGAAAAACAGTCACTCCGGGCTGTCAGTTTTCTGTAGCAACATGCTTAGAAAAAAAAAAAAAAAAAACTTCAGTTTCTTTGCCAAGAATAAAATTCTAGTTCCCAAATATTTGCATAGGTAAACATTTTCAAATTCATACTCCGCATACATGCTGAACTTCTCGGTGTTTATAAATGTTTTGGCGATTAGTCTTCAAGTTTTTGTTGGACGGACGTGTAAAACCCACCACTGGAAGTGGGGTGTCAGGAAAGAAAAATAAGGAGAATTGTGTTCATTATTAGCGCTTAAAACTATGCTTAGCTCTTCAGGTGAGATTACGAGAAACGGAAGATCTCAGACCCAAGAGATTTGCCATTTTCGTGTTGCCCGTCCGCAGGGGCACACCCCGTAGTGTCAGGATCGTTTGATTTTGCAACAGGGGAATAAATGGCTGAGACATAGGCCAAAAGGTTTTCCATCCTGGTGGGATATGATGGATTTCTTTTTCTCTCCAGTTGAGTCAACCTTAACTAGATTTGTTTATGCGACGTCCAGTCTAAGACATCACAGTGAGTGCGTACGTGGTGAATTAAAACAGCACTGTATAAATACATCCAGGGGCCCACGGGGGACTCAGTCGGTTAAGCATTCCACTTCAGTTCAGGTCATGATCTCACAGTTCATGAGTTCGAGCCCCATGCCGGGCTCTGTTCTGATAGCTCAGAGGCTGGAGCCAGCTTCGGATTCTGTGTCTCCCTCTCTCTCTGCCCCCGCCCTCACGCTCTGTCTCTCTCTCGAAAATGAATAAAACATTAAAAAATTCAAAAAAAAAATCTAATTATATCCAACTCATTCTAAAAACCAATCCAAGTTCGCAATATTGGAACCTAAGAGCTTTTTTAAAAAAATGTTTATTTATTTATTTTGAGAGAGAGAGTATGAGAGAACGCGAGCACGGCAGGGGCAGGGAGAGGGAGGGAGAATCCCAAGCAGGCTCCCGTTATCAGTGCAGAGCCCGATTCCGGGCTCGAACTCACGAACTCACAAACTCTGAGATCATCACCTGAGCCGAAATCAAGAGTCCAAAGCTTAGCCGACTGAGCCACCCAGGCGCCCAGAACATAAGATCTTTCGAACGAGGTGTGATTTGCCTTCCACGAACGAAAGGATGCGTCTTCATTCTGTATCGCTTTAGTGAGTACGCATTTCGCTGTGCAAATAATGAATCGAAGCTTTACCTGAATAATTGCTTGAATAGGAGTCATGACTCCCAGCCATTTCAAAGACTGAATTGATTGTTTTCCATGGTCCCAAAGAACACTCCCCATTCCTTTCTCCAACGTTATCTTTTTGGTTTCTCTGTATGTAAGACCCCTTCATTTAGTGACCTGAGAATTAGATGGTCTTTAGTGCTTCTGCCCGAGCCATGGGGTTCTTCAGAGAAATTGGGCTAGTATGAAGGGAGGGGGGATGGAGCAGTTCAGTCCTCCTGTCTCTAATTCTTCTACTGCACGTTCTTCAAAAAATGCCCCTTTGGCAGGAAAAAAAATGTTATTTCTGTCTCTGTCATGCTTGGGCGTGTTTTGTGAGACACTGTTTGTTTACTCTTTCATCAAGCATTTATTGAGCATTTACTCCGTGCTCAATATTTTGAGCTAGTATTTTGCTAGTGCTAGAAACCAAAGAAAGATAATACATGCCCCCCGAAAGAGTTTATTGTGCTAATACGCATCATATTTATGCACCATTTTGCATACTCCTGGGTATGAAATGGTCCAATATCTTTGCAAAGAAGACTTTTGGTGTTACGATTTGCTTTTCCACTTGCTGCTGGCGATGGCGTCGGGTAAGTCACCAGTGTTGACGCCGGAGTTGCCAGGGGTGCTGACGGGAAGGTGGTGGGTGTAAAATCAGGCTTCGGTGTGAATGATAAAGACATGACTGCTATCGATCGGCGAGTAACAGGGTATTAGATGGAGAAAAAAGGACAGAGAAAGAGAGAGAGGCACAGACACCCTGAACAATCAAAGTGGTGTCTGAAAGGGATGCAATTGTATTTTCAGGCAGCCGAAACCATTATTGGTCATCAGCAGAGAAAATAAATTGGCACCCTCATTTTTTCATCTATCTCCTAAAATCCAATCAGCACTTATGGACACCTCTCAACCCTTTCACATTTTCTTATAGAAGGAGTAAGTTCAGTTACGAGCTTCGTGGGCATCTATTGATTTCGTGTCTTTGAAAATGAAAGTTTAGATTGGTATATCGGGGGGGGGGGCGGGGATCAGTGTTGAGAGGCATGGGAGGTGGTTGGTTCTATACTTGAAAGAAAGCCCTGCTCTTTGGGACAGGAGGGCGGGTCTCCTTCAGGAAGGGACGCCATTGCTCGGCACGTTTCTACATAAGGTTGGCTCGATACTTTTGTTGGAACCTATTAGGATCAGTGATGTTTAGCACCATGGTTTTATTGTTTTAAGTTTATTTATTTTGAAAGCGAGAACGAGCAGAGCAGGGCAGAGAGAGGGGAACAGAGGATCGAAAGCAGGATCAATGCCAACAGCAGAGAGCCTCATGCGGGCCTCGAACTCGCAAACTGTGAGATCATGACCTGAGCTGAAGTCGGCTGCTTCGCTGACTGAGTCACCCAGGCAGCCCAGGACCGGGGTTTTAGAGGAAATGACGATTGTCTCGGGAATCAAATCCAAGCCCACCTCTCCCAATTCAGCTCTTTTAAGGAATAATCCCAGTAGTATCCCCCATGGTTATTGAGATCTTACAAGGACTGGGCAATAAAAGTAGAGGCTTGACAAATATCATTTGAGCCTTTAAACAGGCGAGCATGGTTGGTATAATTACTCTCATTTTCCCAATTTCGAGTCTGAGTTGCAGAGAGGTCAATAGTTTAAGGCTCCGCAGCTTCGAAGTGTCAGAATTGTTGATAAAATCCAAGCGTGCTTCCAAAATCTGTCACCAGTGATAAAACGGACTTGATTGGATGCCATGAACTACGTGGCTAGGCAGCTCTAGACAGAATTCTCCACTTCTGATACCTTCTAATGTTCCCAGCAAACATCCATAGTGACAATTAAGCATTGAAAAGCTGTGGAGGCTCAGCTGCGTGGGTAGCAGAAGGCTTCAGAGTGTCTTGATTCACAGGGTGAATCCATTATTCATGGCTGCCGTTAAGAGCCTGCTGGGTAACTCGGATCTAGGGAATCTGGTAGCCAACCAAGGGCGGGCCAATTTGTTTATCGTGGAAGCTTTGGTCCAGGAGGGCAGCTGAGAGAGCAAAGGCGGGAGTTCTGAGCAAAGGCTTTTAGCTGTGTCTTTGAGGCTCCGATACCTTTGTCAAATGCTGTCCTGAGCCGGTGACTTCTTGATAACTCGTGAACTGCTATAAAATGCTCTCGAGCCAGAGATCAAAGTCGCTGTGTCTGAACTGGTGACCCTGCTGGTACCTTTGAAGTGATAGACACTTTTAGTCTTGATACAGTCGTGCTTCCCAGATACTGGCAGGAGGACTTAATTTTATCACGGTGGCCTTCGGATGATGTTTACTATGGATTGATGTATTAGTTATTACGCTCTTACCGTCACATAAAAATTCCCATTTACTCAAGAGAGGGACCGTGCATAAATCAGAAGCGAATAAAATGATGGCGTTAGTGGATGTAATTTATTAGTATTATGACTTTAATTAACTTGTTCATAATAATGAATGCGAATTGCCCATGATGCGGCCTGACAGATATATTAGTCAGTGTTTGCTCACCTCCAGCCTTTGTAGTATTAGGCAGTCATGCCGATTCAACAAACCCTAGTGTTTCTCTCTTCATGAAAAAAGACTTCTACACAAAATAACTTTCCGTTCAGTTTTCTCGTGACGTACAAGAGAACATTGTAGCCTGCTGATGGCTTGCAGTCTGACTTTTTTTCCTCCAGGTTCTGCCGAGATATATTTTACATACAATGGAATTCACCCATTTGAAGTACACGTGTACAGTTGGAGAGATTTTGGCGATCAGCGTAATCGCGTAACCACCAGCGCTTGTACGTGTTACGTACACACGCATAAAACATTTCCAGTATCCTCGAGAGTTTCCTAAAAAGTTTCTCATCCTCCCAGCCCCAGGGAGCTACGGTCTGCGCTGATGCCCTTCCTGTCTCTACTGTTTTCATTTTTTCTACGATTTCATGGAAATGGAATTATGTGGGTACGCGACCTGTGTTTGTCAGGGTTCTCCAGAGAAATGGATCGCACGCACGAATATATGTAATATATTTAATATCTATGTAGGGTATACATATGGAGAGAGAAGAGACGAGAGAAATATTTATGTTATTCTAAGGAACCGAGTCGTTTGATTGCCGGGGTTTGGCAAGTCTGAAATTCGGAGCGCAGGCCAGGAGCCTGGAAGTTCTGCCAAACGTTGAAGAGTTGATGCCTTTTAAGTCCACAGGCAGTCTGGAGGCAGAGTTCTTTTCTTTTTTTTTTGAGGAAGCTCAGTCTTTTCTCTTCAGGCCTTCAACTGATAGAACGAGGCCCACCCATATTATGGAGGGTAATCTGCTTTATTTAAAGTCCATTGACCTGAGTGGTAGTCACATCTAGAAAAAATGCATTCGCGGCACCAAGTGGATGGTGACTGACCAAACACCTGGGTACCACAACCTAACCAAACCGATATTGGTTTCATTTGCTCAAGTATAAGGTTTATTAGATTTATCCATGCTATGGCATGTATTAACACTTTATTCTTTATATTGCTCGGTTGTATTCCACAGGAGGAATATGCCGCAATTATCTTCCGCTTGCCAGATGATGAACATTTGTGTGTCCAGTTCTTGTCCAATATGAGAAATACTGCTCTAAACTACGCTAATTCGATGCCTTGAATACGACTTTTTGAGTTACATTAAAATGTAATCCATTTTAGTCTCTCCATTGCTGTATACAAATGGCTAACGTTTACATTGCCCGTTACCATTTAGAACATGTTTGCATTTAATTTCTACCATGTAATTAGCTCATAATAAACACGCAAAATAGCGCTTTTTGTACATGGTTTTATGTAAGTTATCTCATTTAATATTTAGAACAAATCCATGATTTAAATATTTTCAGCTCCATTTTGCAGATAAAGAAATAGAAAAGTAGGGGAAAGTGGGAAGGGGCTTAAGAGGACACTGGTAGGAAGTTACAGAGCCGAATCCGGACCAGGATGTCCTGACTCCAAGCCCAGTTAACCGTTTTCACTGGTAATAGCCAAGGGTGTGTCTAGAAAGTGAGAACATTGCAATAAAGCATTGGAAAGGGTCATGGTCAAAGCTCAGTCAACTTAAAGAATTCGTTTTCCCGATTTAGAAAGAACACAAAGGCTTCACTAATCATGCCAAATCTTAGGATGGGAGAAATCCATTAATGACAATGAGTTAGAATGGTGGCCTCCCCAAACAATGATGGCATAGTTTGTCTCTTCACCCAGAATCTCTCTGTGCTTTCGTGAACCGATACAAAGAAATCGTGAGGCGATCACTGGTGTAAAGAGATAAATCACGTAGGGCAGTTAGTGTTCGCCCTTAATCCTGCACTTATTCTTAGATAATCTGCCTAGAGGTTCCTTGCCCTTGGCATTACTGAAGCCTGCTCTCCTTCCGGAGGCTGGAGGAGCTGCCTGGTATTGCTGTGATCGGTTCAGTAGGCAAAGACTCGGGGAAGATGTCTTCTAATGTCCCAACGTAAGTCAGTCTTAGCACGATGCCATCTCATGACTCGGAAACTCAGATTACTCACCCATTCAGAAATACTTACGGAGCATCTGCTAAAGAGCAGTGTTATTGTTAGAAGCGTCTATTGCTTATTTAGCTATTACTTTGTAAGTTAATTTTTGATGGGTTTAATATTTTATAGAATTGCAGAATAATATATGGTATAATATTATTAATACATGCTCCCTTGGACAAATGTTCTAGGCACGGTATTCTAGGCTTCAGTCTCCTTTAAGGTAGGTGAGGATATCTGTCTCCTCTACAAATCAAGAAAAATGAGGCCGAGATTAAATGCTCTGCTCCAATTGACATAGCTCCTCAGCGGTTGAGTCAGAATTAGAACCGAAGTCTGTCTGACTCCAAAGAGAGTCCTTTAATCCAGGAGTCAGTTGACTTTTTCTGTAAAGAGCTAGGTGAAGGGGCGCCTCAGTGAGTAAAACATCCAACTTTAGCTCAGGTCATGATCTCACAGTTCATGGGTTCGAGCCCCGCGTCGGGCTCTGTGCTCACAGCTCAGAGCCTGGAGCCTGCTTTGGATTCTGTATCTCCCTCTCTCTCTGCCCCTCCCCTTCTCACACTCTATCTCTCTCTCTCTCTCAAAAATAAATAAACATTAAAAAATTTTTTTAATTAACAAAGAGCCAGGTGGTAAGTATTTCAGGGTTTGTAGGCTGTGACAAAGTTGACAGTAGTCTCTAGGTACTCACGCAGTGTACGGTCTGCGAAAACCACTCAGCTCTGCGGTTACGGCATGAGAGCAGTCACTTCTAACACATAAACTAAAAATGTGGCTGCGTTCTAATAAAACGTTATTTACAAAAACAGGTGGACCTGAACTGTACGCTACAGTTGGCCAAAATCTGCTCTAAACTATGTTCTACCGTTCCTTTTATTTGGGGGGAGAGATGATCTCTTTCTGAAATTCGTTCGAAGTTCTTGGGTAAGTGGAGGGTTTTAACTAAGTGGTCCCTTAACAGTGCTGGATTCAATGCCTTGGAACAGAATTTCACTTTCGCGCCCCCTGTTTACAGAAGCGCAGGAAGCTGGGGAGACGGCCGGCTTAGACCATGCCAGCCGACGTAAGACCCCAGAACGTCGGGTCACCTGAACAGAAGAAGGGTAGTTCAGACACACATCCCGAAAGCCAGAGCGTGTGGTAACCTTTAATTGCTTAAAAAAGGAAATGCTTCGGTCCGCGTCTGTGTGACTCTCTGGTTTCCGTTTTCGTTCGGGGAGCAGTACACCACGCCGCTCGTATCTGTTCCCTCCGGCTGCTGTAACCACCTGCCACCGGCTTGGGGGCTTCCAAAACGCAACTTAACTCTCCTATAGTTCTGGACGCCGGAGGCCCCAGGGGGTTAAAATCAGTGTGTCCCGGGGCAGGGTTGTTTCCAGAGGCTCAAAGGGACAAACCACTTCCTTACCGTTTCCAGCTTCTCAGGCTGCTCACCTCCCTCGGAGCATCAGCTTCTCTTCTCAGCACTCCGGCCCCTACTTCTTCTTTTTTTTTTTTTTAATTTTTTTAAATGTTTATTTAATTTTTGAGAGACAGAGCATGAGCAGGGGAGGAGCAGAAAGAGAGGGAGACAGAATCCAAAGCAGGCTCCAGGCTCTGAGCCATCAGCACAGAGCCCGATGCGGGTCTCGAACCCACGAACTGTGAGATCATGACCTGAGCCGAAGTCGGATGTTCCACTGACTGAGCCACCCAGGCGCCCCTCCGGCCCCTTCTTCTATAGCCACATCCCCTCTGACTGTGGCCAGCTGCCTTCTCTCTTATAAAAACCCTTGTGATGACATTGGTCCCACCTGGGTCATCTCCGCCTCTTGCGATCCTGGGTGTGATTTCATCTGCAAAGACCCTTCGGTCACGGAAGGTCCTGAACTCACAGGTTCTGTGGACGAGGGTGTCTTTGGGGAGCACTGTCTACCACACCGATGACGGTGAGCAGCGGGGGTGGGGAGGCCACTTTAACCAGACGGTGTTCGCACGGAGTCACATAGCGGCCTCCGGTTTCCGCAAGCTCGCTTGGTGAGAAGTCCTGTCCAGCAAGGTCTGTCATTTCCCACACAATGGAATTGTCTCCACCGTGCCCCTGCCGAGCATATACGAAGCGACAGCCACGCTGACTTCACCGGAGTTTGCTAGTTTATCAGTATGCTGGCATGCTCCTTGTCTCCGTCAGCCAAGTAATTTGTACCATTCAAAATGGACCTATTGTTAAGGAAATGATTTAAAGATGATTCACGTGTTGATGGTATTTAGCACCTACCGAAAGGATTTGTTACATTTTCTCCTTTGCCGGGGACGCTGGAAATATACACAGGCTCCCTTTTTAAAGGGATTTATATAAAAACGCCCTATGTTATTACGGCTCTAATGATACCCAGCTTTAGGGACATTATTTATCCAACCTTATAACTGCCGAGTGACCCTGTGTCGTTGTGGTATAGACAGGTCTCTCAGAATTTCATGAAGAACAAAAGGTAACGATTTTCTCACAATGAAGAGCAACCATTGGGTGAGGCTAGCCTAGTCTACACCAGAGGATGTGAAGGCCAACAGAATGACGTTGTTTGCACAGGGTCCTTTAGAGGAAGCGAGAGATGATGGGACGAGCTGAGCTCTGATTGCAAAAGCTCCCCAGGAGAAATTCTGGTGACTCTGGCATGCAATCATCCCTACTAGTATCTACTTAGCTCTGAAAAGATGTGTAAGCATCTCACTAGCACCTGGACGGAACCAAAGGGAATGAGAATGATCCCAGGGTTCTGTATTATAATGTAGAAATTGCTTCCGTGAATCACGCCTGGCCGGTCTGAGATTAGTGGGGAGTTTTTAGCTCGTTCTCACGGTTGGATCCGAGAGAGCCGGCTTTGCCTTCCCAAATAGGTACAGTACTATCTTGTGGTTCTGTCTTTGGCTGCAGAAAGTGTGAATAATGGAATTCTATTTTCAAAAGCATCGGGCTTCAGATATTTCCATGTGTGGTTAATCGCTGGCAGTAATACCTAGGCCGATGAGTAATTTTCTAACTTTCAAATTCTTTCATAGAAGGATATTCCCCAACTTAAGCACCAGGAAGCAGGATTTAAGTTAGATTTAAGAGCTGGCTGATGGAAAGGGTTATTAAGTGCCGAAACCAGTTATTGAAGGAGATGGTGAAGTCTTCTCTGGAGGCCTCTAATAATGGCTTAGGTGTTGTCTTGCCCGAAGCGAGAGGATATTTTTAATGTGTTGAATTTGCATATTAGGGATTTCAGGAGATCTTTGAGAAAGCCCTGAAGACACTCATTGGGGCAAAATGAATATGTATGGGCAGAGTTAAAGCACTGGGGCTCTTTGTGGCTGCGCCTTGAACAGCTGGTCACGATTTAGACCCGAGCTACCCCACCGCTCTCTTGTTTAGAGGAGCTAGAAGGAAAAACAAGTCCGTTTCAGACCTTTGGAAGAGCAAGACCTGCAGAAGAGGTATTCAATCTAAAGTTGAGAAATCAGGAAATGCAGAAATTGCTCAAAGCGTGAGTTCCACGGCAAGTCTTGGTTCCGGAGTCCAGTTTTTCAGCCAGTGTTAGCCTGAGGAGTTTCAGGGCGATAACGTTAGGAGCTTTATTGATTGTGCAGAGATCCGAGTTTCCTGGCGTGGGGAAAAGTCATGCCTCCTGAAAGACGCCATCCTGAGCTTTTCCTCCCACAGTGGAAGAGACGGGAATGACTGTGGAGGAAGGTCAGGCCAGGTGCAAGGAATGTGTTGTTATTAACTTTAATCATATTGATCTAATGAGCTTTATGCCGGCAGAAGGGAACCATCCCCCCTAAAGGAAAGGGCAGCGACCAGTATTGTCTCTTGGAAACAGGTCGGGTGCTCAGAGCTGGAACTGGGAGGTGCTTTCTTTAACGGGGCAAGCCTTCTCCTCTCCGGGCACTCCTCTGTTTGCTTTGGCACAGTAGGGAGCTGTTTGTCTTCAAGGCCTTGCCCTGTCAGTGGAGGCCATTGGACTTGCGTGTTTCTCACTCTTGATTAGAACCCACGCCTGAAGTCAGGCGCTCTTTCACGTTCTTGTTAATGACTTGAGTTAAACCGGAGAAGCCGGTGCTTTGTGGGTTGCACGAAGCTGGCAGGAGCTAATACTTATTAGGCCTTATCAGGAGGCTAGATCGATAGGTGAACAGGCAAAATTACGGATCAGAAACAGAAAGATGAAATTTACTGGCATCAAGTGTAATGTCTTGTAACTCGGGTGTTAACAATTAGTTACACCCTCTGGGGTCTCATCACAGTTTGTCCCAGGAGGTCAATGCTATAGGTATCAGATAAGGAGAGGGGCCTCATCTGATGACAAAGGCCTTACGTCAAAAGAAGTTGACAGGGGCGCCTTGGCGGCTCAATCGGTTGAGCGTCGAGCTTCTGCTCAGGTCATGATCTCAAGGTTCGTGAGTTCAAATCCTACGTTGGGGCTCGCCGCTGCAGTGCAGAGTCCACTTCCTCTGTCCTCGTCTCTCTGCCCCTCCCTAGCTTGTGCATGCACGCACGCGCACACACACATTCTCTCTCTCTCAAAAATAAACCTTTAAAAAAAAAAAAGCTGACGAGTCGCACAGGGGCTGGCAGTTAGTAGGTGGCAAACAAACATTTATGCAAAGATTAAATATTATATCTAAACTGCAGGTCTCTTAAGAATTCTTTACCGTTCCCCTTTTTTCCCTCTCTGATAATCTCTGTTCACATTTCCTAAGAGATTTTCTCAGTCTGCCTGTCCTTCCCCGAACCCATTGTGCTCTTGTGTATTTTTCGTCTTTGTAGACACACACTCCGCCCTTGGAGTTAGCTCTCTGGTCAGTAAATAACAGAACAGCCCAGCTCCACCCCGGAAGAAGCTTTATTCCCTAAAGAAAATTCTCTAGATGCAATTCTGTTTTAATCCGATTCCTGATTTTCTTCATTGTATGCACATTAAGTGTTTACTGTAAGCACAGTGACACTGGGAATTGCATTTAGTTCCTGGAGAGGACTGTAAGAGTTTAGGCTCGCTGACTTGTGGCTTCGTAATAACTTCGCACCATGCACTTGATTTCATGAGGCACGCGGTGCAGGATATTTATATTTTGAGGAATGTAATGAACACACAATGTTAATTATATTCCTCACATTTTGCGTAGACATTATTTATAAAGTGAGATCCATGACGTTTTACGATATTGGGTAGGGGAGAGAGAAAAGGGACTCCATACAGAATCTTCTGTGTAACACAATATTCTGAAATTTGATTACATGACCTTATTTAAGCGATAGCCATCTTTGGTAAATAACAAAACTCGCCACAAATGCGATAATTATAAACACATGTGTTGGTTTGTACACACGCTATATGGTAATGGTTGTCACTCTTTGCAGACTCTTACTGGCCTGCTTATAAGTAAAGCACGGTATGCAGAGCCCTGGCCTACAGGCTTAAGAATCTGTATCACTCAGTCAACAAAATCGGGACATAAATAAATATTGACAACACGAAGCGATTATCCTCTTGGCTTCTAGGTTAGGGCTAGGAATCTACCGAGGATCTGGGAAGTCGGCTTCCTGTTTTTTTTTGAAAAGGTAAACCACCGGAAATATAAGGAAGGCAGTCATCGCTAGATACACACGTGCTTCTGTGAAAAGCAAAGAATGGAGAGAAGCGAGAAGTTGTTTGGGAACAAAGGTGGAAAGAGCCTTTGGAGAAACGGCGTGAGACCTCGGAGTCCACGGGCTAAGTGTTCGAGCCCGGACCGAGTCCGGAAGGCTAGGTCTGTGCCAAAGCGCTGGGGGCTTCCCGCCGGCCACGCAGGGGACGGAGGGTCCTCCCGGGGGCAGCAATCAGCAGGGGTGGGCCCGGCGGCCGCCGCGGGTGCCGTGAGAGCGTGGGCACGGAGGGCTCGCCGGAGCCCGGGGAAGGGGCCGCGTGCCCCCGCCCAGCGTGCAGGGGGAGAAGGGGCGAGGGCCGTGGGCGGTGAGTTCCGGGGAGCCTGGGGGGCGGCGCGGGGTCACGCAAAAGACACGGCGCTCTGCGGGGACGAAAGCAGGGATGTTCCTGGGGTCGCAAGACAGCTAGGAGTCGGCGACCGGCGGGAGAGCGGCCGCACGAAGCCCTGCGACTACGTCCGACGGCGCGGGAGGCGGGGGCGGGGCGGCAGGTGCAGTGAGGGCCGCTGACCAGCTGACCCCGGCGTCCGCGGACTCCGCAGGTGCGCCCCGTGCGGTCACGGCCTTCTTAAAGGCGGACGCGGGCGGCGCATCCGGGGAGGGCCCATTCCGCTCCGCTGCGGGGGTTGAAGGTGGAGGCGGCGGCCGGGACCCGTGGACGTGGGGAGCCTCCAGCAGCCGGAGGAGGTGAGGGGGTAGGTCTTCCCCGGAGCCCCCAGGTGGGGTTGGAGCCCACCCGTCGCCTTGGCCTTGGCTCGGTGGGCCTTGTGTGGGACCTCTCTCCGGGGGAGCAGGGCGATGGCTCCGTGTGGTTGTTTGAAGCCGCTCTGTTGGAGCGTGGTGGCTTTTTACACCCAACGAGCAGGCCAGTGCACGTGGGGACCGTGTTCACGGTGCAGAGGAAGCAGCGGGGGCTGGGGGGGGGTGAGAGGCACCCCGGTGGAGCCCGCGAGGACACTTGTGACCCGCTCCGCGGTTTGGCCCTTCTCCGCATCGTAGAGAGGCGCCCCGGAGGGGCTCAGGCAGTGGAGACCGATGCCGCTGGGTGTGCGTTCTAGAAACCGCCCTCCGGCAGCAGGGAGGGCAGAGGCTGCCACTAGCTAGGGCCTGTCTGGGAAGCGGGCGGGGGCGGAGCGCTGGGGCGTGGGGGCAGGGCGGCCCGGCCCCAGGAGGACAGTGCTGGTGTCTGGGCGGGACGGCGGGGGGCAGAGGTGCTGGGAGGCGGAACTGTCCCCTCCAAGGTCCTCCTGACCCCGAGAAGGAGGAGGTACGGACGCTACCTTGGGGAGGAGGCTGCCGAGTGAGGATGCTAGCAGAGCTCGAAGCTGATCTCCCCTTTGGGCGGGAGTCCGGGTTCGTGGCCCTGGTGAACAGACACAGGTGGTCGCCAAGACACAGCGCTGTGCCTCTGGACGCTTCATTACTTCTTCCTGGAACCTGTTTCCTCCTACCCCCTGCCCGACCAGTTCCCAGCTTCCTTAAAGTCCTAACCAGGCAGGTCTTCGGGTCTCTAAGCCTTCGCTGAACGCTTAGGTGCCCTTGTAGACACTTGTTAGTCTTGCCTCCCTGGCGCCCGTCGCTCCTCTCCTGATCCCCGGAAAGCTCTTTTCCTCTCCACGCCCCCCTCCCCCCGTCCTCTACACTGGGTGGGAGCATGAAGGCCCACCTTTTCCCTGTAAAGTCAGACCTGTGGCCTCAGCCGCCCATCCGTGTGTTTCTTCAAGAACTCCCATGGATGCTGAGTGAGAGAGCCCCCACCCCCGGAGGGAGGCTGCGGGGACCAGGTAAGCCTGTACCTGCCGGGGACAGCCTTTAGGGGACCGCTTGCCTGAGAAAAACAAACAGGGGAGAGTCCTGATGTGGTTATTTCAACCCTTGGTTACTAGTCTGTTCTGTGGTATTTGCTCGATTCTGTTGGGCTTCAGCTTCTGTTCCTTGCAAGCAAAATGCTTTTCACTAACAGTTTTCACCTGCAGCTGCTTGTAATTCAATCACGGCACTTGCTTTCCCCTTAACTGCCCAGTTGCTTCTGGTGTTAGTTTCCCAGGGTTGTCTTAAAGTCCCAAGAATTGGAGGGTTTTTTTTTTTTTTTAAATTTACTTGAGAGAGGGAGAGCGTGTGAGCAGGAGAGGGGCAGAGAGCAAGAGAAGGGGGGAGAGAGCATCCCAAGCAGGCTCTGCACTGTTAGGGCGGAGCCAGATGTGGGGCTCAAACTCCTGAACCGTGAGATCCTGACCTGAGCCGAGATCAAGAGTCAGACCCTTAACTGACTGACCTACCCAGGTGCCTCAAGACTTGGAGCTTTTAAAACCAAAACTTCATCTCCGTCATGGGGTCTGGAAGTCCCAAATCAAAATGGCAGCAAGGTCCCGCTGTCCCTGAAGGCTTGATGGGGAGAACCTGTCCCATGCTTGTGGTGCCGGCCGTGATCCTTCCGTCTTCCGTTCTTGCCTTTTAGGTCTGTCACTCCGATTCTGCCTCCGTCGTCCTGTGGCGTTTTCCTCTCTGTCTTCACATCTTCCATCTGTGTCTGAATGTGGGTTTTCACAGGATCGCCTCTTGTGTCTGATGTCCAAGTCCACTTCTAATATCCCAGTTATTGGACCACCCGCCTATATCATGGCCTCACTGTAACTTGAATCTTAACTGTGTCTGTGAGGACCTCGTTCCCAAATAATGCCCCACTCCTTGGCTCTGGGGGGTTAGAACTCGAGCGGACCTTTAGCGAGACGCAGTTCAGCCCACGGCACTTGCGCCATTCTCGACTACGTTGTAAACTCCAGCAGAAACCATTCCTCCTCTTCAGAGGGGTCTTCAAGTGCCAGCTGCATGCCCGACACCCCCAGGTGTCCAGAGTGATGCATTATCACGGAACCAAAAGAGCACGTTACGGGAGAGAGAAAGCCCGACGGTACCCAGCGCTCTCAGGATTTCCTGTCGAGACCGCACCTGTGAAGCCTCCGGGGGATTAAGCACCAGAGGCTTGGTGAAGGGTGTAGTTTGGGTTAAAATCCTGCCCACAGCCGGAACAGAGTGGAAAATGAGATATTAGAGGCAAGTCCTTTAGGAGTCTTCCCTGTTGAGGTGATAGCATGGCAAAGCTATTGGGGAAGAGAGTATGGTTGAAGCCAGAGATCTGATCTTAATTTTTCAAAGTTGATTTGGAGAGAGCACGAGCAGACGAGGGCCAGAGGGAAAAGGAGAGAGAACATCCCAAGCAGGCGCTCCACTGGCAGCACAGAGCCTGAGGTGGGGCTCCAGCTCCTGGTTTGTGATCTCCTGAGCTGAGCCCAAACCAAGAGTCCACAGCCTAGTCAACTGAGCCACCTAGGCCCCCTGAAGCAAGGTATTTGAATGTTTGAATGTGAGGTAAGGTCTGAGATAAGTTTTTTAAATGCTTATTTCTGAGAGTGTGTGAGGGGAAGTCTAGAGAGGGAGACAGCATCCCAAGGAGGCTCTGCACTATCAGTACAGACTCTGATGTGGGGCTCAAACTCCTGAACTGTAAGTATGACCAGAGTTGGAATCAAGAGTTGGGCCCTTAACCAACTGAGCCACCCAGGCGCCCCTGAGAAGTCTAAAGATCTATGCAAAGAGGCAAATAGAGGGGACGACTGGCCAGCAGGTCTTTTAAGTTTGGACTGGATTCCTGGGGAGCCCTGTTGAGTACCTACGACAAGGATATGGTTCTAGTGGCTTCTTCTGTGGTCTTCTGAAGCTCTGTCATGGGCTTATTAGAAGACGACCTTTTTCCTGAGTTTCTCCTTTTGCGATACAGAGTAGGACTATAGCTATTCATTGTTTTCATTTGTCTATACCATGGACATCTAGGAGACTTGTAAAATTTTATTTGCTCTAAGACCTTTGAGTGACACAAATCTCTTGGGAGTGTTGTCTACTGGCCGTGTTTGGAGCCCTGACAGATGAGCCCAACGACCTGCTGAGGAAACAGCTAGTCTGTTGGTTCTGCCTCTGGGTGCCCTTCGCAGCTTTGATAAAACTCTACAGTCTCCAAAGATCATCTGGGCAAAGACCTAGACCTCCTGCCCAGATCCTTCCAGGCTCTTCCTGAGCAGTGGTTGAACACTCCTGTGTGTGATGGGAACTGTGTGTCTTCTGACGACTGATCCTTTGTTTTCAGATGCTGTAGCTCCTAGAAAGTTCTATCAAACTAACACCAATTTCCATAATTCTTGCAAGGTGGTAGGATTTCCGGAGCAACACCAAGCGTTCGATCCTTCTCCAACCTGACCAGTCTAAGTATTTGAAGACTGCGATCCTGTACCTCTCCTTCTTTCCTTTCCCAGGCGAAGCCATCTCCGTGTTTCATTCACCAGCTTTTTCAATGGTTCTTCAAATGTCAAACTTCCTTTCACCGTCTTGGTTGTATTTCTCTTGAGGCACCACACAAGGTTCCATCTTAAAGTACGGGCACCAGCGTTAGAACAAAGCCCTCCAGGTATTGTTCAGCTGACAAAATGCAGAGAAGACCATCCTTTCCATTTTCTATAAACCGAGGAAATCGCTAGCACTCCCAGGATCCTCTCTGTCCTAGAAGTGCTTCTCCCATCTCTGCTTAGCCTTCTCTATTCCTACCTCCATCTTCCTTGTGATCAATTTCTTCTTTCGATACAGATCTATACAGTGTGGTTAAGTGTTCTGATGCACACTGGGCTTCGAGAATGGAAGAAACCCACTTCTACTATAAAGGAGGGTAGAGTCTAGTTGAAGTTAAAATACAAGGAGGCCATACTGAGGTGACAGATGGATTAGAAGGAGCGCTTCCTCCATCGGAGGAAGGAAGTAGATGTGGTAGGACTAGAAGGTGTTGCATGAATGGATTGGTTTTCCAATGAACACCGGAGTCTATGCCAGTTTCTCT
>PITB01019429.1:19299-32989 GCA_004024585.1 Paradoxurus hermaphroditus
GGGGGGGGGGAAGGGGGGGCATCTTAGAGCGGTTGGAGGAGCCCATGGAGATCAGGTGACATTTGAACACAGGCCTGAACAATTGCTGGAGCAAGACTGGTAGACGTCTGGAGGAAGAATATTCTAGGCAGAACGCAAAGCAAATCCAACGGCCCCAAGGAGGAATTGGGTTTGGCCCGGGGTACCCGCAGGTGCACGGAGGGATGGGAATCCTAGACGGTGCCCGTGAGGCCCTGATGACAGCGCAGCCCTTACTGAGGGGACGTGGGAGCCACGGGCAGATCGTGAGCAGAGCAGCAAGAGCCTTCAGCTGCTCTTACACAAGGCTGTGTGGGGGAGGCGGAGGAGAGAGCATGGCAGCCGTGGGGGCTGGCCGGTGGCCGATGGTACAGACGGTGACAAGGGGCCAGATTTTGGGACATTATTGGAAAGGGGTGACAAGATTTTCTGTTGACCTGGGTGGGAGGTGGTGAAGGCCGGAAGGGTCGGTATTAGTTCTGTTTGAAAACCTTAACTAAAAAGTTCACACTTACAAAAAGCCGGGAGGCTATAGTTCAAGGAACGCCAATTATACCCTTTACCTAGGCTCACCTGTTAACTTTCCCTGTTTGCTTCTTTTCTTCCCTCCCCCTTTTGGTATGCCTTCAGCTATTTTTTTTAAAAGCCACTCAGATGGACCCAGGACTGGGGTTCGGCCAACAACGGAGGAGGAGGGCAGGGAGTTCAGGGCTCACTCAGCGCCTGTGACTGGGGAGCTAGAATCGAAGCTGAGGAAGGGAAGCAGTGAGGAAGTAATGGGGGCAGGTGAGAATGGACAGGTGGAGAGTTGGGGGTTTACAGGTCTCCTGTAGTGGGCGGTCAAGGCCGCCATGAGAGCTGGGAAGGTAGGAGGTGGTGTTGAGAGACTGGGCCCCTCCAGCTGAGCCTGTGTTTGGAGGAACCCCTTCAGCTCTGCGCGCTGGCTGCGGCCCCGTGGTGGATGGTGTCCTCCAGGAGGAAGGTGTTCCGGGAACTCCCAGGGCAGCACCCTGTCCGGGTGCCCTGTGGCAGGGAGCGAGGGCCGAGAAGGAGGCTCGAGGAGCCCGCGACCGAGGAGGGTGGCGACGGCCTTGAAGAATGCATTTGACTTTGAGGTTTTCACGGATCTGGTCCTGCGCTGGAATAGAGTGAAGATGAAAAACATTCCACCAAACACTTGATTTTTCACTCACCAGTTTGGTTTCAGATTTTCTTCAGATCCTTTCGGCAGTCGGCTTTGTGTCCTGGCTTCCAGATTGTTCCATTGTAGAAGGTCTCCAGCATGTTGGTGTCTGTATCGTGTGCTTGTTGTGGAGGAATTTCTCCGTCTAAGGGGTCTTTTGGTCTTTTAGGAATCCTTAGTTGAATACGACTCAACACCTCCTATAAAGTACTTTTTAAGGCGATGCTCTCACAAATGCTAAGATAGAAAAACGCAGATTTTAAAAGTAGAGGTGCCTGGAACTTGAAGCTCTCCGTGACCTTTGACAACTAGGCCTGCCCTGTCAAAGCCTCCGAGCGACGCTTTGGTTTCTAAACAGCACTCCCCTGGCCTCAGATCTTGTTTGGTCCCACCAGTTCAAGTAGAACCTTGTTTCCTGAAACTTCCAGATGAGCAACCGGGGAAGGGGCAGGAAGTAGAATAGGCTTAGTTTACTTGGTCAATCCGTTTCCTAGAACCTAAAACAAAGTAGTCGTTGATGATGGAACATAAAGTCTCGGGGGAACCTTCGATACGTACACACTCGCGACCAATTACTTTGAGGTTTTAGTTTAACTTGATTCTTCGCCTGAAGCCAGGCTTCGTCTTCCACAGATGGACAGATTCTTCACTTGCGGAACTTTTAATTACTTAGTAGTTTTCTCCGAAGAGAATTGAGCTCCTGTTTTTTGCCTCCTCTTAATCCTTGGATAAAGGCAAGCAGGATCCTTTGGAGAGCTGAAGCTTTTGAAGGAAAATGCGTCTGTAATTGGCTGTGTGGTTTGGAGGAGAAGGAAGGAGTTTAAAATTGGTGGGCCTCATTGAAGGTTTAAAATGCGAGTTTTAATCAAGCACAGATTTTAAAAAGCATAAGGGTCACTGGCCATGATTGGGTGTACTGTGGCTCAGAATGTATTGCAAGCGTTACCTGGTCTCTGGAGTTCCTTACCGTAGCCAGATCTAATTCAATACGTGCAGCTAAGGTGTTCTTTGTGTGAAAACTGAAATCCCGCACTGAAATATCCTGGTCCTAATGCCTGTTTTCTTGCAAAAAATAACCTACTTTTATAAGATAATCGTTGTTTGAGTTGTGCTCCTTAGAGCAGAAACGGGAGTCCTCCTTTGCAAATCAGCTAAGACCCAATCTTGTACATGAAGGACGACCTATTTTAAGTTATCATAAAATGTCCTTTTGGGGTTCGTTTTCAAGTGGCTGATTCAGAAGGCTCAGGGCCTCACCTGTTCCATAAACCCCATTCAACGGCCCGGCCTTAAACACGTGCAAGTCATTGTCCTATGCTTGGTGCTTAGGGATCAAGGTGAGCACTTCACCTAAGTGAAAACCCACAGTCCAGAAGACTGGTTCTCCGCTGGGGACCGTGGTCCCCGGGGAGTACTTAGCAATGTCTGTGGATGTTTTTGACAGGACTAGGGTAGACCTCGAGCGAGTGGAGGACAGGGATGCTACAAAACCCCTTATGTATACGGGACCGCCTCCACAGCAGGATTAGCCTGTCCGAGATGCCTGTAATGCGAAGACTGAGAACCCCGGATCTCGAAGGAGCCTGTAACCGCTACAGTGAACTAAAACAAGTGTCACGATGGGGCTATTGTGTGTAACGTGCTCTCCCAGCTCCGAGGAAGCAGTGTCCGGCCTTGACCATGGTAGGAGGAGGCGGAGCTGTGTGGAAGACTTCCTAATCTGCGTCCTCCTCGTGGAGGCGTGAATGCTGAGTAGGAGTTTGCTTGAAGAGGAAGATAGCGGTGTTTTCCAGTGAAGGAAGCCTTCTGTGGAAAGTGCTAGAAGCTAAGAGGTGGTCTAAGATGACTAGGGAATGGTGTAGTTAGTGCTTAGGATAGCTGGAGCTTAGATCCACATGAAAGCGAGATGAACCGAAGTTTTGGAGCAGCCGAGGGGTCAGGTGGAGAGGTTAGATGGTCTAGGTTAGGGGACGACCGCTGAAGGATAAGCAGTGCTGTGACCCGCTTATGTGGAGTCTTAGGTCCTTTTGACAGCGACGTAGAATATGGCTTGGTACCAGTTGGCACCTGTTAATTGTCTAAAGTAAACGGGAGAGGCGAGGTGGATGAAGAATCTTTGAAGATATTTAGGAGGCAGAAATAGCAGACTTTTGTAACAAACTCCGGAGGGGAGTGAGAAACGTCCCTGAAGCTTTGGGCTTAAGGTGCTGAGTGGATACTGGTGTCCTTACCTGAAATAAACCCATGCTGAGAAAGATGGCAAATTTGGGACTTAGCGCTGCTACCAGTGGGTCATCCGGTCAGGCATAAAAGGCCTGGGAAATAACAGTTGTCTTTGAGTGCTTCGTGTCTCTTTAGGAGGAGAGGGATTCAGTGACCAGAACGTTGGGAACGCTGAGACTCCAGAGGCAAGGCAGCCATGGTGGGCCCGTGAAGGAAACCAAACCAAGGATTGACCAGAAGTAGAGAGGAATCAGCATTGTCAATGCTACAGACTGAATGTTTCTTTTCCTATGAAATTCATGGGTGAACTTCATCCCCAACGTGGTAGTACTCGGGGATAGGGCCTTTGGTAGATGATGAAGTCCTGCAGGCAGAGCCCTCGTGGATGGGATTAGTGCCCTTAAAGATACCCCAGCGAGGGGTCTAACCTCCTCGGCCATCTTCTCCTTGCGTCCTCGTGTGGCAATCTGTGAACCAGGAAGTACGTCCTCAGCAGACAGTGCCTTGGTCCTCGGCTTCCAGGCTCCAGAAAGAACTGTGAGAACTTTCCGCTTACAAGGTGCCCAGTTTATGGTAATGTTATGGTAGCCTGAACGGACCAAGAAAGTCAGGGAATCCTGGTAGGACAGTTTCAGGGATGGTCCGTTCCTTGGTGTCCAAGAAGTCCCATTTGCTTAGAGTCCATTGAGTTGGGCACCGTAGAGGTCGCTGGCCAGTCAGCAGGAGAGCAGTGGTGATGGGACGTGTCCCATGACAGCGGGCTAAGGAGGACCTAGGGAAGGTGGGGAACAGGAGACCGTGCAGTGCACTTTGAGACTTGGCTGAGGACGGGAAGTGCGCTGGAGGGGGAAACCGTGCTTAAGGCTGGTGTCGAAGTGGGCATGTTTATCTGGGGACACGCAAGGCCCGCGGCATGTTAGTATGTTTTTTTAAATGGTGGTTGATGTTGCTATTTTTAAGAGATTAAAATTGTTCCTATGATTACTGAACCATCAATCTCTGCTAGACCTAATACCAAGGGCCCAAAAGGATAGAGACTCCATTAAAACCATTCACCATCTCCATTTCCTTACTACGAAAGGGACATTCCTTTAAGATCAGATGGACCTCGGTAGGAACGTAGTTCATGGTTGGAGACCAGTGGCCAGGAGAGTGCGGGTATGGTCTGTTCTTCATGGTTCGTGTTGGGGTGGAGGGATGCAGAAGGTAAAAGGGGTAAACTGACCTGTGGCAGGCAGCAAGATGGAAAGTGCTATCAGAATACTTACAAGTTCTAGATACAGACTAAAAAGCCCAGACCAGAGAGGCACTTCCCACTTGGCATGTTGAAGACTTAATCCTGAGTCTGTGTCTGACTGTGGGAATGCTGTCTGATCGGAGATTCTCCCGAAGCGTCCTCCACTGAAATGAGCCGAGGAGACGGTTGCAGGCTTCTGTGACCACGTGCTCAGTGCCCTACTGTCCTGGGAGCTGGTCCCGTGCAGTTCCTACAGAGTTCCTATAATCTGCTTGTTTTGTTCATCAGTCTTCGTTAGTATTCGTCCACTGACTGTTTAGGTTCTCATTAATGCGATGTGTTCTGTATCCCAGGAAATTTTCACCCCTAACGTCATTCGGTGAGGTGCCGGATACCTAATAGGCTAGAGACATTTGAAATTGAACCGAAATGTACTTACCAAAATGCGGAATACAAAAGGGGAGGAGCAATCTAGGTATGATTTTAAAAAAAAAAAAAATTGTACACATCCGGTATTTTTACTGGTAGGATTTGATTCAAAACCTATCAAGCCAGCATCTATGTTCCCTTTCAGATCTATTGTCATTACCAGCTTCAGCGTTCATTTATGGGGCAGGATTTAAATTCTCCAAAGGAGAGATAGTGTGTTCAGACTGTGGGCGTGAGTCCATACGAGATTCAAAGAGTAACTCTTGTTTCATTTATAGCTTCTCTTTAACTGGTTCGTCTCTGAAATGGACAAAGCACTGTCTGCTTTACAGGGATGATACAAAATGGAAATCAAAATGAACATTCGCGTGCCTCCTTTGGCATGAAGCATTTAGCTTTATTTTCCAAAGTATTTCGGAAGACCATGGAGCCCGTGTTTTCTGCAGATGGGTAGTGGAGAAACAGCGGTAACTCCTCCTCAGATGGAGAAGAGGTCAAAGGTAATAAACCTATGGTAGTAGGCTAAAAATAGCTAGATACATGGAACATCATGAACCCATTGTATTCAATAGCTTTTTTTCAAAAAATTTTAAATGTTTATTTTTGAGAGACATAGAGACAGAGTGTGAGAAGGGGAAGGGCAGAGAGAGAGGGAGACCCAGAATCTGAAGCAGGCTCCAGGCTCTGATGAGCTGTCAGCACAGAGCCTGACGTGGGGCTCGAACTCAGACTGTGAGATCACGACCTGAGCTGAAGTCAGCCGCTTAACCAACTGAGCCACCCAGGTGCCCCTTCGATAGCTTTTTAAAATTAGATCGAACCGTTTGAAATCCTCCTTCCAGGGCCGAAGCTGAGGATTAGCAATTTCATCCGGTTCCATCTAACACAGAAGCTGCACTCCTGTAAGAAACTGGCGTTTTGAATCGTAATACGCTAACAGAAATGGTGTGCTCCTGAAAGCCGTTGGTCTAAACAGCATCTTGTCAACATGAAGACTTTTTGTTTTAAAATCCTTGACAGAAATTTAAGTTGCAAAATCTCTCTACAAATTGGGGAGCGATGGGTCTATTTTTTTAATTTTAATTTTTTTTTTTTTTTTTTTTTTTTTTTTACTGAGCTGAAGTTGGATCAGGTTAACACTTTAGAATACACAAGCAAAGCCACGAGCATTGTTCAGTGGAGTAAGCCCATGGTAAAGTTTATTTGGAAGTCAGGAATGGCTTTTAGAGTGTCCATTCAAAGAAACAACCAACCCTTATCTTAGCAGACAGTCTCTTTTGAGAACTATTCTTTTATTCATTAAATAGAACAAATCAAGTTCCAAATGCCATATTGAAATTACTGTGCTTTTGTTGTTTATTATAAGCATAAAAGAGTCTGGTCTTTCTTTCTCTTGGCCTTTGAGTGGAGGTTTATAGAGGAAGTCAGGCATTATTTTGTTTATAATTAAAGACTCCGTGCTAAAGCACAATTTGAATAAGCAACTTTAATTAATCAAGGAAAAAACCCAACAACCTTCTACACCCATATTTCGGTTTCTAAGAATGAGTAGAAAGGGTTTTCTTTTTTCCCCTTCGAGGTTAGAAGCAGGTCAGGTCAGTAATTGGAGCTGGCTAGTCCTCAGCTGGTTTGACCTGCTAGGCTAGAATTTTCTTTACTACGGGAAAGTGTAATCAGAAAACCAGATGTATCCCCGTCTTGAGACTGGAGCTTAATGAGAAGCAGGCAGTTCATTTATTTGCTCCCAGCCTTCAGATCTTCATTCGGCCATTTGGGGCTTGACTTTGCACCAGGCTGGGGGCTGGGGGCGGGCGGCGGGGGGGGGTGGTGGGGGGACTACAGTGGGAGGCATTATTTAACTGGATCCAAGTCCAGCAATGTAGAAATTGAGATTCAAATGCCCATGTCGTCTCAAATCTCCGATTTCCTTCAAAGGTTGATAGCTATTATGTGCTTTCTGCCTGAAAACAAGGCACAAGTGAGAGGCTTAAAGCTACCAGCCTGGCCGTTGTAGGCTTGTTCTGACTGTAAAAAGCATTTCCTGAGGTTCCAGAGCTTGTGTTTTAGCAGCTGGGGTGGGGGAATGGAGAGCATGTCCTCCTGAGCCAAGTGTGTGTGTGGGGGGAGGGGGGGTGGAGGGTGGCGAATAACACCTTCGGTATCTTGTTTTCGTGACCCAAGCCATCCAATTCTGTGCTCAGCTCTGTATTCTCCTTTGTCCTACTTTTCTCCTAAAGCTTCTCCTGTGTTTCCCGGATCCAGTCTCTATTAAAATTCATCTTTGTCTCCTCCTCCTCCTAAAAAAAGAGGTCATCTAAAAGTGTTTTCTCCCAAGTTCTTGTAGGCAGTCTTGTATCTCAGGATATTGCTCATGTCTTAGAAACCGGTTTGAACAGTCTTCGACATTCACGGTTCTGAGGCTCGAACAAACCAGAACAGTGTTTATGGGACGTACAAACGAATAAAGGATTCCGTTTACGAAGCCTTGAGTCTGGAGGAAAATGTTTGACCACAATTAAGGAGGATTCCTCACCACAAACAGAAGAGCCTCCTCCTCAGATGTCTGAAAGGCACTTTCACGGAGGGTGAAATGGACAGTATGGTTCTTTCACCTCTAAGTAATTTTCAAGGAAGTTAGGTCAGAAAATGATCTGAAGACTCAAGATCCTTAAGCATCCTTATATGTAGGAGTCAAAACTGGAATTTTGCCTAGGATACAGAAGAGAAATCTGGGATTCTTTAGTTTCTGACTGTAATTTAGTGAAGGTGTTGAAGGAAGTAAGTAAAGCCTGGTGGAATCTATTCTTTTATGTGGCTTGGATATGGTTTAAAGAGTTGAGGGAGACGGGCTAGAGAGATCTAAATAAGACCTCCGTTTAAAAAAAAAAAAAAAAGTTGCTGAAAACCTGTGTTCTCTTTGAATGATCTCCGGAGACTTTGTAAATATTATTGGAGCACTTGACACGTTGTAAATGAGTGTTTAGGCATACGGTAGACTTATCAAAAGGTTGGGATGATCTATCTTGCCCTTTCAAACGTCTTGTCCCAGCACCCTTTCCTGGAAACGCAGAAGAGCTGAAGAGAGGGGAGACCCCTTCGGCCTCCATTTTTCTGACGCTGAGAGCTTTGTTGCTCCCCCCCCCCCCACCCCCCCACCGATCCGAGATGTAGCCAAGGGAGTTCTCTTCTTAGGAAGGTTTTAAGACTTGACTCACAAGATCTAAAATGATTTCTGCTAACTTGGATTATGACCGCATAGTTCTATTTTTGAAAAATTCTGTGGCAAGGAGGGAAAATGGAAATACTTTGGGTCTCTGTTCTCTGTGTGGCTTTGGCATTTAGAAGGAAGGGGAGAAATAAAGGAACCCTTCCAGATGCAGTTTGGTGATGTCCGCCATCTTTTCTGAGGTGTAGACCGCTCCCCCAGTGCACCTGCTCAGCTGAACTTTGCTGCTGCTTTCCTGCTGGTTTTCAATTTGTCCCCGAGCCCCCCATATTTCTGATGTGTAGAATTAACAGGGCATGAATGGTGGCTCTCAGTGGCTGTGGCCAGGAATTGGTTATCAATTTAAGAAACTGGGTACGTAAGTCTGCTGCCCGCATGGGAACACTGGCTTATTCCAGAGAAACCTTTCAGTTGAAATGTTTGGACCAACCTGTAAGAACTTCAGAAAGAACTCCACTATTTCCCAGAATGAGTTTCTTCATACTTTCTCTCTTGGAACACTGATCTGACTGAACCAATACCTTGTTTTGGTTTGTCCTAGAAGTATGTTAAGGGGAAACAAAAGGGACAGGCAAACAACAAATAGAAAGCAGGAGGGAAAAAGCCAGGGTCCTGGAATGGGCATCTGAGTGAGATCGCCGCTTTCCATAGACCTTTTCCAGGCTCCTTCCCTGTGCTGAGTCCTGTCTTTTCGATTGGCCTTAGGACTGAGGAAGGACCATCACATGAAACTTGTATTTAACCGAAGGGCATCACTTAAACCTGAAACTCATTCAGGCTGACACGGTCCTAGAGTGTTAGATCCACTATTCAATCCGACCCTAAGGAAAACGCTTCACAGGGGGGCTTTGTATTCCTCTGTCAGACAGGGTGTGGACCACGGTGTCACTCCTAGGACTCTTCCTCCAGGTCTATCCCTCAGACGAACCCAAGTCCTCATAATTCACTGTCCTCCGTGGTTTTTCCCTTTCTTAGGACACTCTTGACTGTTCTCCTTTCACTAAAGTCCTTTATCTGGTAAGCACACAAAAAGTTGAGACCGTCAAATTTTTTTAGTCCACATGAATCATTAAGGTAGAACCGAGGTCTCCAAAGTAGAAGATGACAGGTGTGCACGTCAGACCCTTAACGTGCGAACAGCACTCCGCTGCCTAGAGCAACAGGGACTACCCAGTCCTGTTCAAGTCCAATGCAGGCAGGTCCCTCAAGTTTGCCGGTCCATCTAGTTTTCAGGTCTTCGAAGCATTTTTGTTTTAACTGCAAAATTAATTTCAATCAGCTTCAGGATAATCTTTAAAAATGTAAATTCTTGGGCTTCCTAAGTAATTCTATGAGTGTATCAGTTTAAAACCAGAGTATCTTTGAAAATGGTCATCCAAGTTTATAATAACCAAGTAGAGAGAAAGATGGAGACCACCCATCACTCCTCAGTGTCACAATGATGCGTGACTGAATCTTTATGATTAATCCTGCATGAAATTAATAGCTTATGAATAAATAGACCTCTTTATATGCAGAAAGCTAACCAACAAAGTAAAATTTCTTCGCTGTAAGATTGGCTTGGTCAAAAGTTTATTCTTTTAGTTAAAAAGGGTGTTTGAGTGTAAATTCTTTAAAGTCTGTGCACAGAAGAGTGCAGCTTATTCTAGGACTTATATTCTTTGTGAGAGGAGAAGTGGTAGTTGCTTGTTCTAACCATAAATTTCCTTTCTACTTCTACAGTATCGGAATCGTATTTGGGCTTCGCTCCTCCATCAACATATCATTTGCTGGATGAGTATAAGAAATAGTGGTAGCATGAGCTTTTGACTAAAACTAGAAGTTTATAACCAGATAAGTCGTATGTAATCTGTACAAATAGAGGGGTATCATTCACAGGCAAGGAGAAGGCCTTCCGCTACAAACTAAATGATAGGTGATTTTGAAATCTGCACAATGAACCTGGAAGGCTGAAGTAAACAAAGTGAAGAGATTAGAAGACCAGCATGGGGAAGGCATTGTTGCCTCTTGAGTAGTTTAGGGACTCCGAGGATATGGAGATGGAATCCATAGAGTTTTCACTATTGGAGTCCTTTTCCTCAGAAAGGAGATCTTGTAATCCCTCCTTAGCTGAGGTCTGATACTTAGCCACTTCTATTAGTACCATTTGATTCGTGCGACTTTTAATATTTCGAGCTCTATTGTGATCGGCCTTTGAATCCTGTGAGTCTCTCCTCAACAACTCCTCAGGGTTTAGGTCCCTAGAAAACCAGAGAAGGGAAAATGCAATGGAGAACTTGGCGGCAGCTGGGGGAGAAGCTGCCGCATTTGCTCTCCGGGGCTTTGACTTAGGGACTTGGGGGAGCTGTGTGGAACAGCAGGTTGGCGTGTTCTCTTGGCAATTGGCAGGCAACAGGTCGACCAGCTGACTCTACCAACCTCTGTGTGAGATGTAGCTTAAATAATTAATGGAAAAGTCTTAAACATTGACTGGGTTGTCACATGTTTGCACTTGGGTTTATGGGAGCCCTGATTCAGAAAGCATTACCTGGCCTTGTCCTAAACCCTGGGTTTCTAACTCTTGATAAAAAGCAATATTTCTAGTGTATCTCTCTTTGCGTAGGTACGTTACATGATTCCGTAGGGAGTCCTATTTTAATGTTTCAAGGGGTCAACATTTTCTGTTAAGCAGATGGGGGTATGGAGCTTCTCATAGGTAAGAAATAGGTGTCTGTCTCTGCAATGTGGATAGAATCTATTAAGTCTTAAACGTTTTCAAAACTCTGCCATGCAGATGAAGACTGTCCTTCAAATACCCTTCTTTAGAAGATTTAGAATTTGATGACGGATGTTACTCCGATCTGATCTTAGAATAGCTTTGAGTCCATTTATGAACCAAACAACGTAATGCACGTATTTCTTCTAGAATACAGCACTTATTTCAGCCAAGTAGCATCCTGCAACTCCATGACTCCCCTTTATTCCCAAAACTTGGCTCTGAACAACCATGACCTTTCCCCTCCCCTTCCAGAAATAAAACCCAAAGTGTGAAGATTGTCCATTACTAATCGTATTCCAAAGAAAGGCTAAGGAAGTGATTCAGAAGGGGAATTGAGATATGGAAATGCTTTTGCGTAACGGCAGTGTGACAGGGATGGTCCAGGCATGAAGCCCCAAAGTGTGAATGCACATCCATCTCCCTTGCCAGACATTCTGGGGGGGGGATCTGGGGGGGGGAGGGATTTTTCTCAACACTCAGGCAAGGGAGATTGGGGTAATGGGAGGAGGGGCTCCAAAGTGTTCAAGGCCAGTGCCCAGGCACCTGGTGTGGCCAACACGATTCCCCGGGACAGGGATGCTGGAAGAGTGACCTCCATGTTCTAGGACATGATTGGGGCTGTTCCGGTCCTTCCACTGGTGCAGACAGACTGCTAGAGTGCAGGACTTGTGGCAGAAACCGGTTTGGGCTGCTAGCTCAGCCCTGGACCTGACCGAACACCTAGTGTTGGTCTCGACTGACCTGCATGGGGCTCCCTAAGAGGCCAGCCTGCAGGGAACGCACCCCCAATTTGCCTGCGAGCTCTGTCCTAAGCGACTGCTTTGAAGGAGACAGCACGAGCTTCTCTATAAATTCACTTGGTTGGGTGGTAAGTCCTGGACCTCCCTGTCCCTGGCTCTGTGACCTTGAAGTCGCTTTACCTGCCTGAGCCAATACTGCCTTAAGTTGTCGTGCTACCAAACGAATCTTAGACTTTTTTGTACTTTTATGAAGTTCTTACACTTTCTCTGAAATACCTAAGAATGCACCACACCGTTGCTCTGTTTCAGAAACTGTACACGCGTGTAAACACGTGTACAAATCAGGGTGGTTTCTTTAATACAGCATCTAATACGTCACCTACGTAGATGACAAATATCCAGAACACGAGTGATCAACTTAGGTGAACCAAAGCCGGTTTACTGTCTGCGGTAGCAATTTAAAATTTCATGTTGGCTTTCTTTCGTTTTTTAAGCTCCTTCCTCCGTCTCTTTAGGTTATCAAATGGTTGGGGAAAAAATGACAAACTCAAGAGGGTCTAGATAAGTTACGGGCACATCTTCCGGACGTATACTCGGGTCAGAGAAGCTTTGCAGAGTTTCCATTTTAATGAGTCTTTTGTGGAGCTTTGTACGCGGCAACTTTCTCCACACGTCGTGTGGATCGGTACTTCTTTTTCTGAACTATGCCTGGATTGCACGCCCTGACATGCTTGTAAACTAAATGCAGAAACGGCGCTGCAGAAATAATTATTTCATGTGTCGCATCCGCAACGTATTTCCACTGCTTAACCTCCCACACATTGTTCTCATTTCCCCTCTTCACAAGACATTTGTTCTTTTCACTGTTCTCTACTCTAAGTGGATGGGGTTCATCTGGTTTGTTGATGTTATAAAATATGGAATTCTCCTATTAATGGCTCTGAAATCATATGGGAGCACTTTACACCGTGTCTTTGCCATGATGCAGCAGTACCTTGTACCCTACAGAATGAGTTAACATGATATTAAATTACTCCTTTTTATGTCATTCACATTTTTCTACTTTGAGGACCTTTTGTCTTCCTATCCGTGAAGTGCGCAGTTGTCACTGAAAAAAGGAAACCTTGTAGCCTTTACTTAGAGCTTGGCTTTGACATAGAGCTATGGAGATCAATGTATTTACTTCAGGGTTTGAGAGAGAGGAGGTCGGAAAGGGGCAGCGGGGGACGTTGAACGATCTCGTTTGATCAATCCAGCCAGGTGGACTGACCTGCTCTGTCTGTCGCCAGGCTCTGAGCCTTTCCGGACGGTGTCAGCCGACTCCTCCAGGCTCTCTTGTCTAAGATCCCGGGGGTCGGGGAGTCTGTAGCTAAGTGAAAACAAGCCGTTTGTCTTGGTTAAATTCTTAACCAACTATGACCTAATCTGTGCGAAGATAACCACAACTTCATCTGCCCGCCAATTTGCTCTAACTGCCCTCATTTTATTCTTATTAAAATCTTAATGGTTAGTAAAATATGCAAAGGCCAGGGCCCTGGTTCTCGAGTGCAAGTGTGCAGCAAATGCCACGGAGGGCTCCTTGGCTTCTTAAAGCGGGTGCCGGGGTCCGATTGAGGGGAGGGGCGGGAGACTCTGCCTTTCTAGTGAGTTCCTGGGTGATCCTGCTGCTGGTCCAGAGACCCTACTCCAAAACTCACTGGGAGCGGGGGGAGGGGCGGGCAGGAAGACTGGAGGACGAGCTCCTCCTCACTCTGACTGTCCTGCCTCCTTCTAATGTAACTTAAGATTCACAGACGCCAGCAGCTGGGTTCCAATCTAAATCAGAACTTAAGGAGACAGACCTAAAGTAAGTCCTTAGGAGTGGACTCTCTTTAAT